>PVKA01003643.1:0-107591 GCA_004027165.1 Ctenomys sociabilis | reverse complement strand
CAGGGAGTCTCACGGGATGGTGACACTGAGCTGCTCTGTGGTGGGGATATACCTACTATCATTTTCCATAGCCCACTCTGCTTTACTTTTGAGAATCTCACAGTGAGAGAACTCTAATCTTGACAGCTTTGAATGAATCTCAGAGTAGTTGGAGTTTACTCTGCTGGGAGGAGCCAGACCTGGAGTGTGAATGCAGGCACTGTCCCAGCGATTTAGGTGGTTCTCAGAGCTGACATCGGAATGTAACTCAGCCTATTTGTTGAACCTATTTGTGGCTTCACAGCCTCCAATCCGGGAAAATGAATCTTCAGGAATAGTCATTAAAAGGCACATTTTTTATTGGGCAGAAATTCAAATGTTTTTCACTCTAAGAAATACTGGATAGACTCTTGAGAGAGAATTATTACATTGATATTTGGATATTGATTCTTGTAAAAGGTGGAAGAATCATAAGAATTGTCCTCCAAACTGGCTACAGTTTCGTATTTGTACTCATTTAGAAAATATGAGAATAAAAAGACAGCTAATTTAAACATTCCTTTGAGAGCCGGGCGTGGTGGTGCATGCCTGTAATCCCAGCACTAGGGAGGCTGAGGCAGGAGGATTGTTGTGAGTTCAAGACCCGCCTGAGCTACAAAGTGAGCTTAGGGCCAGCCTGAACTGCACAGTGAGAGCCTGTCTCAAAAAGACAAAAAAAAAAAAAACAAAAAAACAAAAAAAAAAACATTCCTTTGATTCTTTCAACCCATTCATTTAATGTAGAATAAGGTTAGTGCTATTTTTTCAGTTAAGCCAATTTATGACCGTACAATATTCCTGTACAATTTTGGTTGTGATAGGTATAGAACAGAGGAACCTAAAGGGAAGGATGATACGTTCATCTTGTGTAGCTGCAGCTCCCTAGGAGAAGGGGCATTTCCTTCCAACGACAATTTCAGCTGTGATGCTCCTTGTTGTCTGTTTTGTTTTTACGTCCTATCATCTTTTGCCCACCTGATCCTTTTATCCTGCATTCTCAGGCATTTGGACGGGGGAATTTTCTTATAACCTGTTCATCCTGAAAAGGAGCTTTGACCCTGCCTTCTCAGGGATACAGTTTGCTCAATGCTGATCAAAAGGAAAGAGAAGTTGGTGGGTTGTGTTGTTTGATTACACCATTATGTTTTTATCATCTGGAAAGGGGAACAAAGACATTAGCAAGTTATTCTTGTTCCATCTTGATTTTATAACCTTGTTAAGCAATCCTAGGCCAGAAAGAAAAGGTGGAGCAGTGAAGAACAGTGGCTTAAAAATGGTAGAATTTGGTGGCATTTGGCAGAAACCTGTTAATACTTAATATTAACCTGTATTTATTTTGATGTATTTACCTTAATCAAGCAGGTGTAGTTTAATAGTGTAGACATAGTTTTCCTGTTTTTGAAAACCATCAATTAAAAAAATTTTAGTATAACAATGATGAGAAAATATAATAAACAAAAATATCTCTCTTTTTGTAACTTTTAGCCATTAGCTTTCTCGTTAAGCATAAGAGAAGGAACCTCTTTCTGCTCTCTATTTTGTAGACCTAAAGAACCTTTGTAAAGATTTGTTCTAGATAACATAAACATCAAATGTGAAGTAGATGACAAGTATTTTAGTATATAGCTGAAAATTAACAAATTGTCATTACCAGAATATTTATCTTACCAGTTTGTTTCATGGGCACTGATGTAAGAAATTAAATCTTTATCTCAGGGGTACTTGAAATTTCATTAAGCTAAAACATTGAGAAAATACTAAGAGGCTTATAGAACACATTCTGGAATAGCTAGAGCAGTGGAAGTGAACCTTTTATCGAAGCATGCTAAGACTGAAGTGCAATCTCCACTGTTTATTTTTTCTCATAGAAGACCTATTCCTGTAAAACACAGCAGATAAAATTTTTAAAGTTTGATAAAGAAAATTTAAAATTAAGATCAAACATAGCATTTTAGCAGAGTAACTATGAAGGCTTTATTATAGTTGAGCCATTTTAAATGCTTGTTGTTGTCCCGAAACAATAAATTGCCCTGTGGAGATAAAGGAATTAGTCAGTTGCAATTATCCAGTTACAAAGTAATGAGAGATATACAGACTCCACATATCACTAAATCTAATTTTTTTTACCCTTAAAATAAGGTGCTTTGTGTCCAGGGCGATAACTGGGTCTAAGTGCCTGTTTGTCAAAGGCAAGTACCTGGGTTTGATCCCTTGTACCACATGTGGTGCCAGCCCTGGAACCCTGGGTGCACCACCGGAGCCACTGAAAATGAGCTTGATGCAGCACTTCTGTACCCCAGAGCTGGGGAGGCTGAGATAGGAGGATCACTATGAGTCTGAGCTGTGTAGCGAGAGCTATGTCAAATGAACAAATTAAAAATTAAAATAAAATATCTTGTAAAGTATAATGTCAATATTTTCAGATGTATGCGATAGGTGGTTAAGGCCTGTTTTTTAAATATTAGAGTATTACTGTCTGTAGTATATGTGTTTAGGAACATCTAACTCTCACAATATAATTATGTAATATTTACTTAAGCAGAAGCTTGAAACAGCGTATCATTGCACAGCTTTTTTTTTTTTTTTTTTTAGAATACCAGTACGGTAAGATGTTCTCTTAAAATTTGTCTTACAGAGCTTGTGTACTTGGGAAATATAAATGCATTTAATATTCCAAGAGTCCAGTAATAATTCACATCAGAGCTATATGAAAATATGTTACATATATTCATCTGGTTTTTACTCTTATTACAAAGTTTAAATTTTCTTAACAGGTTTATGTAATGGAATTGTAGTGACATGCATCAAAGAATGTGTTTATGCTTCCTAGATATTATGAAATTGTATTTATGACCATAAATAGACTTATTTTACAATACGCATGTATGTCACTCGTTCATGCATTCACACATTCATGTATTCATTTGTTTATTTTGACTTTTAGAGATTGCACCTTGGTTTGTCATTTAGAACAGACTTCAATTTACTGTGTAGCCCTCACTGGCCTCATACTCTCAGTGATTCTCCTTCCTCTGGCCTTTGAGTATTGGTGTGTACAAGCAAGCTGGTTTGTATCTCATTTATTGAATAAGTGAATACACCTTGAGTCAAATGCAACAGATGAAGAGTATATTTTCTATGGCATTAAAAGTTTTAAGATGATCTTATAAGTTCTGATCATTTTTCCATGCTTGAGAACTAGATATGCTTACTGTATTAAAGAAGAATCCTTTGGTTATTGTATATGCATTCAACTTATGTAGTCTGAATTATGCAAACTTTTAACACTAAAGCTTAGACTGAAAGAAAAATTTTTCTTCGGACATACACATCTCTATTCCTAAGAATGTAACTGTCTTGGTTTATGAACTCAATTTGTTTTACAATTTTGGATAAGATAGCCATGTTTATGAAGGAAAGTTTTGTCACCCAATGTGGAGTATGCAAACAACAACAAAATTTTGCAAAATGCTTCTGTTTGTGGACCAAATTGTTTGCAAAGAAAAGTGTTAATGAACAATAGAGATAGAGATAGATGAAATTATAGTCCTACAAAAGTATGTAAATCGTGAAAAGAAGATATTTAAATGTTTTAATAGAAAATTATTGAGACATTAAGAGATGAACACAAGCTACCTTTGACCTCTACCATTACGAGGGGTGCTCACATCTGCAGCCAGTAGTTCTCAGATATTTATTATGATAGTGAGATTCTGAAGTATGTACACATTTTCTGGCAGACTCTCTATATATTTTATAAAATTTACATTATATATTGAGCATGAAATTAACTTTTAGTAAACCAAGAAAGCAATCTCACAGTTTTATACATAATTAACTCATAAAATCACATTTAGTGACCAAATATTTTTTATTATTTTATGGCTTTAAGAAACAAAGAGTATGTAAATTTATGTCTATCACTTGATGACTGAGATATTGCTCTGAACATGCATCAACCACTAATTCCATTTTTATTTATTTACTTATTTAACAATTGCTTTATATTATTTGTGAGAAAGAAAATATAGCCTAGTAAATATTCATTACATATATATGTATGTATACTCTTTAACTATAAAATATCTTTTTATCATATACACAGAGCAATGGGCATTGTATTTATAAAGCAAATTTATTTTTAAATTTATTTTACAGCTAGAGATATAGCTCAGCTGCATAGCCACCTGTTTGGCAAGTTCAGGGTCCTGAGTTTGATTCCCAGTATCAAAAAAAAAAGAAAATTTTATTTTATGGGGGAAAATATCCATAAGATAAAAGACAAAATAGCACATAAGATAATAAAAATGGTACAGAATATCAAATTAATAATTGTTATATTACATATTATTTAATCTTCTAAAAGTATTTATTTATTTGTTTATTTAATTGGTACAGGGTCTCTCAGTGCAGCTCCAACACAGTGTGGTTCTCCTTTCTCAGCCTGTCCAGTGCTGGGATTACAGCACACACCAGCACAGTGCACCTGGAATTTTAGGGCAGGCTGGGATGTGGTACCTGGGATCAAACCCATGTCTTTGAGTTTGCCAGGCAGGAGTGTAGACCAGTGAGTTATCTCCCTAGCTCATATTACACATCATTATTATCATCAAATCTGTTGCTCAGACTAGCAGATTTAGACATGTAAGACTGATCAAACTGCTAAAACTCTTCCTTTCCATTAGCCTTGAATTATATTCCTTGTCCTTTAAAATTTTTTTTTACATTTATTATTTTTTCTTTTTCCCCTTTTAAATTATCCTGTATTCATTTCAATGAGAAACAAGATAAGATAACAATGAAACAGTGTCAGAACAGGCCAGTAGGACAGACACAGCCATCAGTACATTGCATATTGTTGTCTTCACAGCAGCCACTCAGAGGATGAGATGGAGACATGATTTCTTGTCCAAACAACCAAAGTACAAACGTTTCCTCTCACCGAGCCAAAGAAAGCAGCTGTACATCCATCCCAACTATATATATATATATATATATATATATATATATATATATATATATATATATCCACAAGCGGTCTGTCATTTATATCCCCATCTTTTTCCCTGTCTTGTCAGAGATGGGTGTTCCACCACAGCCAGACAAGATACATGTGGAGAATTCTGAAAGGACCTTTTCATACTTGAAGCCAGCCCAAAGATTGTAGGCACTTGAATTCAGTAAAACAACACAACATAATCCAACAGTCTAGAACAGTAGTGGGCTATCATCAGAACTGGCAGTTGTCAGAAGTAGCTGATCTGAGCCCTCCACAGCTCAGCACATCAATATGTCATTATTTTTCACACATTGTGGCCATACTGTTCTGTTGGATGGTCAAGACCAAGCCAAAGCAAGATCCATGTAACCAAAACTGGAACTGTTTTATCTGTCAAGGTCAGCCAAATTCCCCCAGGATTTACACTGAAACTATGTACAGCAGCATTCAGATCTCTTGGCAGTGTCAGCCATCTGGATGAGTCACAGAAACTGCCTGATCAATTTGCACTGTGTGAAAGTCTGATACAATTTTTCCCTCTTGGCAACTCTCCTTGACACACTATACATCTTCATTCACTTTTGTCTGTGGCTCTACAATCTCCCTGATCTGAAAATTTGAGACACCACTTAGTTACAGGATGTCACAACACAGGCTCTCCTATGTCCTGAGTCCACACTGACCCCGAAGAGCCAAGGCCAAAATACTGGTACTCCTTGACGCCCCTCTATTTCTCCAATTCTTGGTCTTCAACCTTTAGTTGTTAAACATCCCGAAGGGAAACCTAATGATACTATTACCCTGCAACAGAGAGAGCTGAGCTCAACACCACCACCTCTCTGAATATCAAATATCCCAGATGTAACATGGAACTGCTATTTCCCAACAACATGAATACTGTAAAATTTCAATCCCTATAGAATATGAAAAAAATAACTACACATTTTTACAAAGAAATTTCTTTATTTTTTGCCATTATTATTTTTATTGAAAAATAATAATTATGTAGCAAATTAAAAATTGTAGACAAATATTGAAATGTGAAAGATAAAACATGTAGACAGAATGAATTTTAGAAAAATATTTCTGAAACGAATAACATGAGATCAATAATAGATTGTACATTGTAAAAAATTGTTTACAAACTTAAATGAATATAGCAATAAAAATTGTCTAAAATGAAAAAGGAAGAGTTTATATATCAGGTATATGATAGTTCACTATGTGCCAAAATTAAACTTATATTGATATAACTAGAATTCTGAAAGTGGAATGGGGTAGGCAATAAATAGATTTAAAGTTTCTGAATTGAGTTAAAATTATAGCACCAGTTTCCAAGAAAAATGAAACTTTTGTGTAAGAAATATGAATAAATTCATAGAAGGTATGCAAAAATGAAATTGCCCAAATTTAATTATAAGAAAAAATACCATTAAAGCATATTTAGCTATGGAAGAACAAAATTAAATAGCATCTTAATTCACATTAGAGAAAAAAAGGAAGTGGGCAAGCAACTAGACTTATTTATTCAAAGGACTGAAAAAAACTGTCCTTGTTGAATTTTATACTCAGCTAACATACCTTTGAAGACTAAAAGGAAAATGTTATTCTCTTATACAAACTCAAAATATTCGAATACCTCCATATGTAGCACATAGAAAATAACATAGCCTATAATCCAGAAGGCAAGAGAAATTTCTGGATGGTCCTGGGTAAAGAATAAAGAGCCGGGGAGATGGCTCAGTGGAATAAGCACTTCCTTGGTAAGTGCAAGGGCCTGAGTTCAATCACCGGTTCTGCCAAAAAAAACAACAACAACAAAAAAAAAAAAAAACCCAAAAAAACAAAACAGAATTTAAGAATAAAGAGCTCTCAAAATGGTAGTTATTCAGGACTATCTAAAATATAATTAGACTAATCCATTTGAAAGGTCATTGAAGATTTCCACAAAACAATAGCAACCTTTTTTTTTTTTGTATTTTAGGGAAGGATCTCCATGGTGTTCAGGGTCTCACTACTAGGTCGGACTCGTACTTATCTGCCTGTTTACAGCCTCTCAAGAGCTGGGATTACACGCATGGCTCCACGATGCTCAGTCTCAATCTCCCTCTAGTATGCCCTTGAAGTAGGGCAGGCATGCCCTAGGGGTGGGACAAGAAGGCCAGGGCCGGGATTGAACCTCCAGCCCCTGTGCCTGCTTACAGGCACTTTAATCTGCTGAGTTATGCCAGCCCTAACAATATCAATCTTATGTCAGGTTATATACATATTTTGTGTGTGTGTGTGTGTGTGTGTGTGTAAAAGACAAGGAAAAACTAATATAAAGTCAATGGAAAATGAAAATACACTTTTTAAAGTTTCTAATACTAGGAGAAAATATCATACCATGTTTTATAAGTAAATTGTAAGTCAAAAAACCAGTATAAATCATAAAAAATTAAAATTAAATAATATTCAGAAAATTAATTAGATATTAATTAACCAAAACAAATTAAATGTTTCAAATAGCATTCAAAAATTAAAAATAAATTTGGAGCCCAACTAAGAGTCCAGAATATAGTGTATCGTATGTATGAATCTGTGATCAATTCAGAGTAGTCACATAGTATTTGATTAGGTTAATAAAGTAAAAATTATCAACTAAGAAAAAGTTTTCATGATATTAGAGTTACTAACAATAAAACATAACAGAAATACTGGAATGGCAAGCATATGACAGCATTTGTAACAGTTTGGGCATAGGATATCACACAAAGCTCGAGTATGTGGTGGATGTTTGCAGTGTCCATGAGGATTACTGGTGCCAGGTGTCACTTGTGGGCTTGAGACACTGCTATTTCCTTGATATCTGCCCCGTAGACCTGGACAGCATCATGACCCATAGCGTGCAGGAGAAGTCCATTTGTAGAGGGTGCTGATGCAAATTCTGTTGCCGTATAAGAATAATTGAAAGACTGCTGTCGTATATCTCTTTTTTCCCTCTGTTCAATTGCTTGCTCTATTTGGGGTGGTGCTTTCCATTCTCTTTCGTGGAGTTGTGGTCATTTTGGCCCCTCTCTAGAATTCTTTTAGTAGTCTGTGTAGGATTGGCTTTGTCGTCATGGAACTCTTTAGTTGTTCTTTGTCATGGAAGTATTTCTCTTCTCCATCAAACTTACGAGAGTTTTGCATGGTATAGTAGTCTGCATTGGAATTTGTTCTCTCACAAGACTTGAAGTACTTTGCTCCATGATCTTCTTGACTTGATGGTTTGTGAAGAGAAGTCTGCTGTTATTCTGATGGGCTTTCCTTTATATATGATCTGTTCCTTTTTCTCTGGTGACTTTTAGTACTCTGTTCCTGTGCTGAATTTCTGAGATCTTGATTATTATATATCTGGGTGTGGTTTTAATTGGGTTGATGTTATTTAGAGTTCTTTATGCTTCTGGTATCTGAATGTCAGATTGTTTTCCCATGTTTGGGAAGTTTCTGCTATTACTTCTGGCCATATTCCTATCATGCAGATGTTGAGTTATTTATTCCTGCATCCTAGTTGTTTATAAGAGATCTTTTCTTCCCTTTTCACTACCTGCAATGGCATCCACAAGGTCTGAAAGGCTATTTTCACTTTCATTCAAATATTTTTACCAGCTTGTGATGGAGATTTTAATTTTTTGTACAGCATTTTGAATCAGCTTTATGCATTCTATTTCTTTCCTATATTGCTCATTCTGGGGGTCTGTCATTTTTCTGTCCTCTTCTATTTTTTTATTAGTATTTTGTTTAGATGCAGTTAGTACTTCTCTCATTATAATTATCTTTTTAAAAATATTTATTTATTTATAATTTGTTTTTTATTTTATTGAAGTACAAATATCAATCAGACAGTTTTAAGACACCTTAACAAGACAGATTTGATAAATAAATACATTGCAAACTGTTTTCATATTGTTTTGGTATCGTACAAGGTGCGTACATGATATTATACTTACAGACATTATTAGAGCAGATGTCTCTTATCAATAAATTAAGAGTGTAGCTGTTTACTTATCTTATTTTTTATACCTGAATTATATCAAAAATTCAATAATTATTTTCCTAGTGGATGACCATAGTACCAGAAGCCGACATAATATCCCGTCCAACCACCATCAGTGCAAATCTTGCCTCTCATAGGATTATGTAGAAGCACAGCATTATTTAACCCAACTGGACTTTCTGTACGCACACATCATGATTCTTCCTTTCTATTCTCCTTCCTTTGTCTACACCTGTCAGAGATGGGCACTCCATTGTCCTTCAACTAACTTAGGTGCTTGAACTCAACAACACAACCCAACACAGTCCAGCATTCCACAACAATAGTGAGTTATTCAAAGAAGTTGTTGACCATAGCCATTTACAGCTCAGCTTAATATTATGGCCCTGCGATGTATACTTCAGTTTTATACTTTTCTGCTGTATGGTTAAGACCTAGATAGAGCAAGACTTATATACCAACACATGTACTTTATGTTTCTTATGTGGTCAGTGAGGTCCCCTCAGGGTTTATCTTGTAGTCCTGTACATTATTCTGTAGATCCTTTCTCTGTGTCATCCATGTGGGTGAGTCACAGCCAATGCTTGACCAGTTTGTTCTCTGTGAGAGCTCTCATTATAGTTATCAATTCGTTTTTTACTTCAGAGATTATTTCTGAGGTGATTTCTTCTCCACCCTTCTGCAGTGGTTTCTTTGCTTCAGATGCTATTATTTCCCAGATTTCATGTGTGTAACATTGATTTTCTTCTATGCTGGTGTTTCCTGCCTTTCTTTTGTGTTTCCCCATGGCCTGAGATTGTATTTTCCTCCTTGTGTTTGTCATTTTCTACCTTAGAGAGAACACTTTATTTTTGTTTCTGTGCACTTTTTTGTGCAAGTTTGATAGTAGTCAGGCATATCCCTGTGACTAGAGCCTCCCTGTGTAGAGTCTGTGCTTTAGTGGTCTCTTCTGTGTCAAAGATTCTTGTTTTGTGTGTGTCCCCAGAGTTTTTTTTTTATCTCTATTGATTGAGAGTGAGGCATTGGTTTCCATTTGGCAGTGTGCTCTGTCCTTTGGTATAGGGCTTTGTTGGGGTTATTACCGAAGTGCCTCCCGATATTATTTTCCAAAGGAGAACGTGTGGTTAAGGGAGATATGGTTTCCTATTTACAGTAATACAATTAACAGTAGTAACGGTGGTTAGTTAGATATAGCAGTTGACAAGCTTTTGTAACTAAGAGGCTTGTCTTTTAGACCATATGAACAAACATTATGCCTGTACAGGGAATTTCTATTTAAATTAGTTTCTCTAAGCTCTGTTTGGTCACCTCAGCCCATTGGCTCTTGCACCTAGGGGCTCTGCAGGGACTTCCACAGCATGGTCCCACACTGGGCCTCTCTGCACAAGTTCCACCACCAGGTCCCATACAGAGCCTTGCTGCTCATGTTCCATTGCCTGGACCCGGTCATGCCTCTTTGGGTGAGTTCTCTTTAATGTATTTCATGTGCAGTTTTGATTTTGTTCAGAAACTCTCTACCTTCCCAAATGCCTTCAAACATTCTGACCAATCTCTCTTCAATTTAATTGAGTGTGCTATAATACTTAGATGTTTGGTTCATTTTGACTTTAGGTTAGTGTGTGGTGATAGAACTGGGTTTAGATTTATTTCTGCAGGTGGAAAACCAGTTTCTCCAGCACCATTTGTTAAAAAGTCTACCTTTCTTCCGTTGAGCATGTTTGGTACCTTTGTCAAAGATAAGATGGCTAAGTGTGTTTGTAGTTTTGTGTCATCTTCTAATCCGTTTCATTGACCTTCCAGTCTAGTTCTATGCCAGTACTATGCTGATTTTATTTTTGTGGCTTTGCAGTATAATTTGAAGTGTGGGATTGTGATACCTCCTGCCTATCTTTTTTTCCTCCCAGGTTTGATTTTGATACTCTATGCCTCTTCTGGTTCCAGATGAATTTTGGGAATATTTTCTCTAGATCTATGAGGTATACTGATGTTATTTTAATTGGGTTTCTATTGAATATAACAATTTTGGGAGTAGGGCCATTTTCACAATGTTAGTTCTTCCTATCCAGGAGCATGAATATCTTTCCATTTTCTGAAATCCTCTTTGATATCTTTTTGCAGAGCACTGTAATTTTCACTGTGTAGATCTCTTCCTGTGTCAGACTGATACACTGTATTTGATTTTGTTGTATGTTATTCTGAAAGGTGTGGCATTCCTGATTTCTCTCAGTGTTTTTATTATTTATGAGTAGAAATGCTATTGATTTTTGAGTGTTGACTTTGTGTTCAGTTATCCTACTGGATTTGGTTATTTAACAAAATCTTACCAACAAAGAATTTATGTTATAAATAAACATTAATAGAATCCTGGATAAAGGAATTAAAACACTTCTGGCTTAAGCACCAGAGCCATAGTCAGTGTCTTCCTTGAGTCCCTCGCTCCAGTCATGGTAGAATGTTCTCCTGTTCTTCTTTTTCTCTGAACTGAATCACAAATATTTCTCCATGTTGGTTAAATCAGTTTCTAGTTGATACATTTTAGGGATGCATAATAGTTCAGTTCATTGCAGGAAACTTGTGCCTGTGCGTGGTGTGTGTTGCTGCTTCTTCTTTTCATGTTTCCTTGCATTCCCTTCAGCCACACTCCCCATCTTGTTTGTAAAAGCTTTGTTTCCATTTATCCTGCAATTCTCCTTTGTCCCTTCCCACCTTCCCACTTTTCCACCGCCTCTGTGCTCTCTCCATTTGAACATCGTCTTCCTTTTTTCTAACATCTAGTACACATTTTGGTCTTATACTTTGGGGGTTTCACACCAGAGATTCAATGTAGTATTTAAATATTTGTGTTCAAAGTTTTCACTTACAATGATGGCTTTGAGGTGTGCCCCTTTATCTAGAACTTTCTCCAGTTCATCCATTTTGTAGCTGAGTAATATTCATATATATATGAATATTTATATATATGTATTATATATATGTACAATACATATTTTCTATTGGCTCATGGACATAGGAGCTGTTTCCAAGATTCAGCTATAGACATGTGTGTGTATTTCACTGTGGTATGATACTTTCAATTCATTCAGGAAGACACCAAGAAGGGTTATACAGGATTAAATGGAACCTGTATCTTTAGTTTTGTGAAGAATCTCCACATTAATTTCTGCAGTGGTTTCACCAGTCTATACTACCACATCTGAAAAAAACATTCATCCTTCTACATAGCCTCACTAGCATTTGTTATTGGTAATATTCTTGATAATAGCTATTCTGTCTGGAGTGAGGTAGAATCTCATTGTTTTAATTTGCAAGTCTCAAATGATCAGCGATGATGAACGTTTTCTCACGTATGTATTGGCTCTTTCCTCTTCTTCATCTAAGAAGTATCTATATCAGATGCTCATTTCTGGATTAGGTTTTTAATTTGTGGGTCTGATAGAAGTACAGTGTTAGTGCATACAGCCAGCTCACCAAGAACAAGTCCAGAAAACAAAAAGATGGAAAATGAAACAGACATATCTAAAAGTTCTTAAATGATAGCAAACAAAGTAAAGAAAGAAATCTATGCAGTTTTAGTGGAAATTAGATCAGAAATAATATATCAAGTTAAAAAAGAAATGAAAATATTAACGAAAGAGTAGCTCAGAAAATCTAGAGTTAAGATAGACTAATAAATAAATGATGAAAGAAAAGGATATAAACCGTGAATGCCTAATATAAGAATGTAATAGAATCCATGAAATGAATTCAATCAAATATCTAGGAAGTTAAAAACTCCTTGAAAGCTGGTAATATCATATGAATGAAACTGAAGATAAACTGTCAAACACTGATAGAATCACAGATAGCAATCATAAAAACTTTGAAAAATAATGAGGGATCAAACAATATCAATTCAGTAGCTGCAACATGATACAAAGAAAAAAATATAAGACGGAAATATTTCAATGAAAATGCAGGAGTCTACACAAGTGACACAAAAAGTCTAATTGCAAAAGTAATAGAAGAAATCTTCCCAGACATGAGAACAGAAACTGACATATATGTAAGTAAAGCACATAGAACTCCACTTTACCATAAAAAAAATGTGCACCCAGACACACAATGATCAAGTTCCCAGATTCAGCACAGGAGTAGTTCATTAAAAGTAATCAGAGAAGAAACCGATCATTTATATAGTTATTCCCATCAAAATCACAGGAGACTTCACAAAAACTGTCAAGGAAAGAACTTGGAGTGACATATTTCAAGTCCTTAAGGAAAACAACTTCTAACCCAGATTGGTTGGATGAAATTAAAAACTATCCTTGAAAGCTATCTTTCAAAATTAGTGGAGCAAGAAGATTTTTTTCCAACTTGTTAGATAGGTTTTGCTTTATCTTTGTCTTAAACAGCCAGCAGAAAAGTATAAAAATGAGGTATAAAAAGTAAAGCCATATTAATATACTGAGCTGTAAAAGGTTCAAGTCAGCAACTTCTGACATTGCCAGTACTATGGAAAACCCACTACTATTATGGACTACTGGACTGTATTGGAATATTTTGCTGAATTCATGCTGAATTCATATTGTAAATATTAAGTATTTACAATACTTAAATGGCAATGGAATACCCATCTCTGACAAAACCAAATGAAAAAAGGGGTACAAATGAAGGACTATTTTCTATCTATATATACAAAACGGTTAGGCTAGATTTATAACTACTTTCTCTTAATTCAATGAATAGAAAGATTTGTACTAATAGTGTTTGGACAGGACATCCTGTCTGCCTTTTGCACTATGGATAACCACTACGAAGACAACAATATGCAATGCATTGATTATTGAAAATGTCCTATTAACGTTTTGAAACTGCTGTATTGTTATTTGTTTCTCAATAAAATTAATTTAAAACATAATGAAAAACAAAATAAATCAAGATCTCAGAAATTGAACAAAGGAATAGAATATGAAAAGCTCTTAGAGAGAAGAAACAGATCACCTACAATGGAAAGCCCACCAGCATCATGGCAGATTTCTCAACACAAATGATCAAATCAAGTAGAGCTTGGAGTGATGTATTTCATGTCCTAAAAGAAGATAACTTCCAATCCAGATTGATGTAGCCTAAAAAACTATCATTTCAGGGATTTCACGTGTGCGATTTCCAACTTCTTGTATGTCTTTGTCTCCTGAAGTTGTTCTGGGTGGGCTAGAGGACTCATATTGCTTTTTGCTCCTGTATTTCAGCATTTCTGAAGCTCTCAGAAATCACTGAGATAGAGACCCACAGTTTCCCAGCCTGCTTGCACTGGGCCGATAGACAGCAGCTCTCTTACCTCCCGCAGGCCACTCAGAATCCTTCTAAGTTCTTAAAAGTTTGCCGCAGCATCAGCAGATTCTCCATGCTTGCATGCTAGGTATTAAGGAAGGTCAGAGCTTACCAGAGCCCCTCAGGCTGCCCAAAGTTTGTTTAATGGTGCCAGGAAAGCTTCGTGCCTGCATTGTTCCTGTTTTTCAAATATCTTTTACTTACTAGGTGACTTATTTAAGGTCACCCCATATTTCTCTGTCAGCACTCAGAAGCATAAACTTCCTGTTCAAAGATGCTTTCATTTGGTTTCAAAGGTTTTGGTATGTTGTGCTTACATTGTTGCCTGGTTCCAGAAATTTTTATACTTCTTCCATATTTACTGTTCAAGCATGTGTGATTGAATCTCCATGTTGTTTAGTTTTTATAGTTTCTTTTGCTGTTGTTTCTACTGCTGTCCCATTTTGAAATGATACAATTGAAATTTTTTTCTAATGTTTTAATCTAGTCAGGCATGCTGTATAAGCTAGACACTGTTCAGAGTTTTGAGTATAGTTCATCTGCTATTGGATAAAGTATTCTGACATCTGTTAAATCCAGTTTTTCACTCGGTTTGATTGATAGTTTTGGATTTTTTGGCTGATTCATTTTTCTATTTGTGAGTAGGGGTACTGAAATCCCAATTTTGATTGTAATGATCACAGTCCTTGCATGTCAAGAAGTGTTTGCTTTCTGAAATTGAGTCAAACACGTTCAGAATATTAATACACTTGTAAATTGTCTCTGAATTGGACCTGCTAACTATGTCTATGGACCTTATTACTTCATAATTCAATGAGCCTTTTTTTTTTGCTCGGCTTTGTCATTGTTGTCTTTTGCATTGGGATAGGGTCTTTCTATGTCATTCAGGTTGTACCTGAACTCAATATAAACTCATGTTGACCTTGAGCTTGGAATAATCCTTCTGTCGCTTTACTTTAAAATCTACCCTGTCTGTGGTTGCAGTAGCTATTCATAGTACATTTGGGGTCTTCCTGCAGGAAATATCATGTGCAATTTTTCAATTTGACTGAAAGTAAGTCTTTATGGAGTGTCTCTTGTAGGCAGTGTAGTGGTGGTCTTTAGTGTTCACTCAAACATGTTATCAATATTGTGGCCCCGTGCTTCTCAAGAGAAGATGGTGTCTACTTTCTGCTCTGACCTAGGTTACTATCTTCGCTGGACTGAGGATAGGCATGGAATGTTGTCTGCAGATGTACAGATCTGGCAGAGTGTCCAGTCCAAACATTATATCTGGCCTTTCTTACACTGACTTTATTCCTCAAATAAACAGTGAACAGGCTGGTTCTGAGTTTTGGTCTCTCTTTCTGTGCCCTGGACCTCCCCACAGGTTAGCTATGCATCAACATTACCCAGCCTCAGTGACAAGTCCCAGTTCCCATCGTTTCTGCGCACCCGTGCTAGTGACCTCACATCCTCCTACGCTGTGACTCAGCTGGTGCTGCACTTGCGATGGTCCTGGGTAGGCATTCTGGCCCAAGAAGATGACTTTGGACAGCAGGCTGGCACTCTGGCCACCAAAGAACTGGGCCAGGGAGGTGTTTGCATCGATTTCCACCTGCATGTCCCTTCCCGTAAATCCCATGAGAAGATTGATATTATTGTGCAGAAGATGGAAAAGAGCACAGCGAAAGGGGTCCTGGTGTTCCTGAGTAACAGCAATTTTGAACTCATCCTGCGGCGCCTCATAGGCATCCGTGTCCTTGGACAGGTCTGGGTCAGCGAGGGCCTTGTGCACACGGTGATTGCCTTAGCCTCACCAGGTGCCTCTTGGGTTCTGCAAGGAGCTTTTGGTCTTAAAATACGCAGTAGCCATGCACATGGGTACCAGGAGTTCTTTGCCAGCCTGCACCCCAGTCGGACTCCAGAGGACATGTTCCTGGCAAGGTTTTGGGAAGCCACCTTTGGGTGCATGTGGCCAAATCAAAGTGGCACTGTGACAAAGTATGTGAAGCTTTGCTCAGGTACTGAGAGTCTCAGAGGACATGAGTATCCTTTCCAGGATCTGAGTAGAGTGGATGCTGCATACCCACCTGTCTACACCATTGCCCATGCCTTGAATGACCTGATGTCCTGTGAGCATGAGGATAAGGCATGTGGAGATCTCAGACACTTCCAGCCCTGGCAGGTGAGCAGCGTCACAGAAGGGGAGGAGAGCCCACACTCTCAGGATAGATGTGCCGTGAAATGTCACCCATCTGGCAGACACCTCTGGCTGCATTACAGATGTGTGTGGAAGGAGCAGTGGAGCAGAGTGCTAAACCATACTGGTTGTGGAAGCTCAGAAGTATTCCATTCACATGATGTGGTTCTATTTAGCTTAATCTGGGTGCCTCTTTCAATTGAAATCTCAGTTCTATTGCACAGCATTGGAGTGTATTCCAAATTTTACCTTTGTGAATAATACTTGATTTATAATAAATACATTGTCCATATTTGAATTGAAGATAAATAGCAAAAGGTTTTAGTGGGTGTGTTTTATATGCATGAGATACATTGTTACTAAACAACCTTTCTTAAAGCACTAAGTTTTAGCCTAGGGATGTAATCCAAGGCTCTAGGCCCACAGCTCAGTTGTTTTTTTCGTACATAGGGTGTGGCTAACTTTGTAAGCTCCCCAGTGTTTTAAACTTCAGTCCTCACCATGTAGCCTTCTGGAGGACAAAGCTGTGTTCCTAGAGGTGTTTTAGGCTCCTTTTTCTTAGGGTTACGGAGGAAAGTCCCATGCTAAATCTGCTCTCTGCAGAAAGACATCATAACATGGAGGCCTCCTCACCACAGATAATCAGGTCCCTGTTCCTGACCTCCTGGCTCGTCATGCTCCTGCCCACTCACGGCTTTCCCTGGGGTCTCTCCAAGCCAGTGTGCCCAGAGTGATGCTTCACTGGACCTCTGTAGTTGTCCTGAGAGGAGGTTCACAGGCGAAGCTTTGTAGGCGTTCTTTCCACCGAACTCAGAGGTTGGGGACCATTTGTGTAGTGATATGAGACAGAAGCCTGATGTCCTGAAGGAGTAAAGAGCAAGAAACATAGCCCAAGGAGACCTGTTGTCTCTTGCAAATTGCAACAAGCTGGGATAAAAAGGTCACAGAGGGCAGCATTTTCTGGAAGTGCCGTGTCTGTCCTTTTCTCCTGGGATGTTAAGGGGTAGTGTCATGTGAACTTAGAGTTTGGTGAATGCAGGAAGGCACTGTAGGTGGTAATTTGTTTACACCAAATTAGTTAGGTACATTGCTTAGCCCATTTTTATCCCTCAATAAATGTGGGAAGCTTTGGTGGTTAGGAGCTCACTTATAGCAAGTCTAAGCTCCCGAGACCTCTGGGGATATATCCATTGAGGCTTCCTGTCATTTCTTTATGATTTGACTGATAACACACAACAATTTGGCATCTGAAAGCAGGCATCTGGGCTGAGGAATTCAGCACAAGTATCTCTAAGGTTAGGTGTTCTTATTTTTTGAAAAAGAAGAAACAAATTTCTCCTTATTCACAAATGGTGTAGTCATACGGTTGTAAAATATTACTATATGTATAGATAAACTTCTAGACTGATCAAATTGAATTTTGAATAGATGGATGATACAGGAGAAGTAGGAAAGCTAATTAAGATTTTATATACTAGGAATGATTAATTAGGGAATCATCATTACTATGTTCAATAGTACAGGATACTTCAAATATCCAGCAACACTCATTCAGAGACATGAAAGACTTCTAGAATTAAAAACTCAAACATGTTGAAATGAGATATTTAAAGGACCTAACTAAATAGAGGCACACAACAATAACACTTCAGATATAGATAGAATCGATACTGTTGTTTTGATGTCATTGTCCTTTAATTGATCCATGGATTCCACGTAATTCCTTAAAAAATGTCATCAGTATTTTTTGCAGTATCTTTTTAAAACATTAGTTTTATTGATACCATGCACGAAAGAGAAACTGTTCTTGTACATAACGTATTCTGATTTTTCCCCTCAATCCCATCCCCTCCCTTCAATCCTTCTCCTCTCATTTGCAAAATCTTTATTTCCAATGTCTTACTTCTATTCTTTTTTCCCTTGTTCCTTCTTTTGCCCTGTCTCCCTCCTTATTTGAACATTTGATTCCTATGTCCCAATATATATTCTATACTTTGGTCCTCTTTGATACTTTCGTATTTTCACAGGAGAGAACAATGAAGTGCAGAAGCAGGTGTGTCCATATTATTTCACTTTACAGCATGATCTCAAGATGCATCTATTTACCTAGAAATCTGTCCAGTGTACCCTTCTTTGTGGTTTAGTAGTATGCCATTATATTCAGAGAACCCCCACATTTTGTATATGTATTCATTGGCTGGTGAGAAAACAGTTTTCCAAAATTTGTGTATGAAAATCTGTGCTGCTAGGACCAGCCATGTAGCTCAATGGACTAAAGCACCTCTTAGGCAGAGTGAAGAAGCCCAGGTTTGATCCCCAGAGTGCTGTGCTGGCCCCACCCCAGGGCGTGCTGAGAGAGTGATTGAGCCTGTGTGTGGTGGCATGTGCCTATAATCCCTTGCTTAGGAGGCTGAAAAAAGAATTACTGGCAGTCTGATATACATAATGAGACCCTCTAGCGCTTGAGAACGCTTGCAAAATACGTGAAAAATAATTTGCGCTGTTATAGACATGGGTGTGTATATTTCATGGGTATGATGCCTTTAGTTCTTCCAGGACGATACCAAGAAGCAGAGTCATTGAAGCAAATAGAGTCGTACATTTACTTTTGTGAGGAATTTGCACAATGATTCCCACAGTTGTTGCACCAGATTGCTATACCATGTTACGTGAATAGTTCCTTTTTCTTCAAAGACCCACTAGCATTTATTATTGATTAATTTCTTGATAATAGCCATTCTTGGGGCCGGGGAGTTGGCTCAGTGGAATAGGTGCTTCCTTGGCAAGCCCAAGGGCCTGAGTTCAATCCCCAGTTCTGTCAAACAAAACAAAACAAAACAAAACAACAGAGTAGATAATAGCCATTCTTTCGGAAGTGAGGTAAGATCGCAGTGTTAAATTTGCTTCCCTCCCATGATGAGTAATGTTGAAGATTTTTTCGTATATTTATTTGCCATTTCTGCTTCTTTATCTCAGAAATTTTTACTGCATTCTACAGGTTCATTTTTGGATTATGTCTTTAAATTTGAGGAGGTCTGATTTTTTGACATCTTTGTATATTTTTGTGAAGAACAACTGGCAAAATTTTAGCTAATTTGTGTGTTGCCACTTCACTCTATCAGTGTTTTCTCTTGCTATGCAAATGTTTGTTTTTTTTTTTTAACAAGACCTCAGTTTTTGACTCTGTGATATATCTTGTGAAATCCCTTGATGTCATAAAATCTTTTGATCGTAAAAGCTTTGCCTATAGCTATGTATTCAAGTGTTCTACCTATTCTCTCTCTCAGCAGATTAAGTGTTTTTATTCTAATGTTTAGATCTTTGTTCCATTTCAGTTTCAGTTTAGAGCCTGTTGAAAGTTATGCATCTAACTTTAATTTTCAACGTGCAGAAAACCCGTTTTTCTGGCAAACATGTTTCTCTTGTGAAAATATTTCAATTTCTCATCAAACACTATGTGTTTAATTCTGTATGGAATTCTGTGTGAATCTTCCAGTGTTTCATTGATCCTCATATGTGTTTTTTCATCAGCTCTAAGCTGTGTTTATTGTGGTAGCTTTGTAGTATAATTTCAACTCAGGGACTATGACGTCCCCTGCTTTGTCTGTCCTCTTTGTCAAGAATTACTTTTGCTATTCTAGGTCTCCTCTGATTCCAAATGAATTTTAAAAATTTTTCTCTAATTCAGTAAAGTATGTTATTCGTGTTTTGGATGGAATGACACCAAATCTGTATTACAACAATAGAAGTATAGGTATTTTCACAATGTTGGTCCTTCCTACCCTAGAACAAGGGATATTTTCCCATTGTACTTTATCTGCTGTGATCTCCATTTTAAGAGTACTGTGGTTTTCTTCTTTCTTTCTTCCTTCCTTTCTTCCTTTCTCTTTCTTTCTTTCTTCCTTTCTTCCTTTCTCTTTCTTTCTTTCTTTCTTTCTTTCTTTCTTTCTTTCTTTCTTTCTTTCTTTCTTTCTTTCTTTCTTTCTTTCTTTCTTTCTTTCTTTCTTTCTTTCTTTCCTTTGTCCTGAGGATTGAAGTCAGGACCTTGCACTTGCCAGGCAGGCACTTAAGGTGCTGAGCTATCTTTCCTTTCTGTAGTTTTCAATGTAAAATTCTTTTACCTCCTTTTTAGATCGATTACTAGGTATTTTTTATGCTATTGTGAAAATTGTAGTTTCTTTAATTTCTCTCTTTGTAATTCATTCTTTGTGTAGAGGAATGTTTTATTTATTTTGTATTTTGTATTTTAGGGAAGGGTCCACAGGTTGTTCAAGGTCTCACTATTAGATTGAACTCACAGTGATCCGCCTGCTTACAACCTCCCAAGAACTGAGATTACTTGCGTGCGGCACCACGTCTAGTCTCAATTATCATCTCATGTGCTAAGAGGGCAGGGCCTAGGGATGGAACCCCTACTTCTGTGCCTGCTTGCACATGCTTTAATCCACTGAGCTATTTGGCTCGCTCTTAGGAATGCTGTTTATTTTTGGGAATTGACTTTGTGTCAAACTACACAATTAAATTTGGTTAATGAATCTATTATTATTACTATCATTAATATTGAAGAACAAATAGCAATGAGACAGTTTCAAGACAAATTAACAGAACAGATTCAATAAATTAATGCATTGCAAAATGTTTTCATAATGTTTAGCTGTCGTACAAGGTGCATACATGATATTATACTTACAGATATTATTATACCAGATGTCTCTAATCAGTGAATGAAGAGAGTATAGCTATATACTCATCTTAGTTTTTATAGGTGAATTATATCAAAGATTCAATAATTAATACTTTCTACCTTGTTATCTCCCTAGTGTTTGTCCATAGTACTAGAAGTCAACTTAATATCTTGTCCAACCACTATTAGTGCAAATCTTGCTTCTCATAGAATTATGCAGAAGCATGGCATATTTAACCTAACTGTAATGTTTATACACACAAATCATGATTCTTCCTTTGTATGCCACATTTTTTTTCTAGACCTTTGAAAGATGAGCACTCCATTCTAATTAAACCAATTTAGGTGCCTGGACTCAGTGATACAATCCAACACAGTGCAGCATTCCAAAATAATAGTGAGTTATCTGAAGAAGTTGTTGACTATAGCCATTTACAGCTCAACTTATTATTATGGCCCCATGGTATATACCTAATTTTTATATTTTTCTGCTGGATGGTTAAGACTGAGATAGATCAAAACCTATATACAAAAAGATGTAGCTTTTGTTTCTGATGAGGTCAGTGAAGTCCCCTCAGGGTTTATCTTGTAATCCTGTACCTTATTCTGTAGATCCTTTGTCTGTCACTGCCAGTGCTTGACCAGTTTGCTCTCTATGACAGCCTGGGAGAAAGTTTTCTCTCCATGTGATTCTCCCCAGGCACACTATAGATCATCAACCTCCTTCCTCTGTGGCTCCAAAATCTCCTTGATCAGAAAATTTGGGGCACAACTGAGTTGCATGATATTACAGTACAGGTTCTACTATGTCCTGAGTCTTTGTTGACCTTGAAAGTCTAGGGCTAAAATGTTGGCTGGCCTTGTGGCTCTTCTATTTATACAATTTTGATCTGTGAACTTAGGTTGTTAACTATACAGAAGAAAAGCTGATTAGAACCCTGCAGCATATGCCGTTCAGTTTGCCCTAACTATCTGACTTTAATCCAATGAGCTATTTGGCTGGCTCTAGGCAATTTTCATTCTTTGACTGGCCCTACCTTGCCTCCAAACATGTGGTCAACTTCTAGTTTAAGTGGCAGCCTTACCTCTTCTACTGTTTTGTAGCTGTAAGAGATGGGTGTTCAGTTGAACTTGGAGAGCCTGTGTTAAGAGGATTTTGTAGACAACTTTCTCGTTCTCAAACCTTCTATTCTGAGTAAACTTACTCATTTAGACTAAAAGTGTCTGGTATAAAGATTTTAGGTGCCAGCATTCATCAAGTTAATCCTACATATTCCAATAATCCATAACCGTGGTGAGTTACCACCGTAGTCAACAAGTGTGAGAAGTTGTTAGTGAACTGAGTTCTTTTATGGCTAACATAAGTAGGACATTGTTTTATTCATATTGTAATACTTTTCTTTCTTTCTTTCTTTCTTTTTTTTTTTTTTTGTCTTTTTGAGACAGGGTCTCACTATGCAGTTCAGGCTGGCCTTAAGCTCACTTTGTAGCTCAAGCTGGTCTCGAACTCACAACAATCCTCCTGCCTCAGCCTCCCGAGTGCTGGGATTACAGGCATGCGCCACCATGCCCGGCTTGTAATACTTTTCTGCTGTGTATTCAAGTACAAGTTATGAAAATGCTTATATTAATCAATTTTTACTCTTTATCAAGGTCAGTTAAGTCTGCTCAAGTTTTATTGTGGAACCAAGTATAGCCCCTGTTAGTTCTTATGTCAGTGCCAGTCATCTATATAAATCATGGTCACTGACTGAGAAAGTTGTTTTCTGTAAAAGCTTGGGAGATGTTTTTCTCTCTTGGTGACTCTCCCTAGGCACACTATACACTGTAGAATCAGTTTCCTCTGTGGCCCCTTAATGTTCTTGATCAGAAGATCAGGGACTTACCTGAGTTATAGTATGATGCAGCAGAGGTTTTCTTATGTTCTAGGTCCTCATTGACCTTGGAGGGCTAGCATAAAAGTATTAGATGTCCTCTAAGCTCACTTATCTCTAATTTTTGGCTCCAAACCACAGTTATGGGACATCCTAAAGGGAAGATGAAAGACATTACAGTGTAGTGGTGGCAGTAAGATTAGTATTTCCATCTTACTTGAATATCAAACACCTTACAACGTGAAATGTAATCATTATTTTATAACAACAATGGATATTCTAATATTTAAATTGCTATGGAATGTTAACAGACAACAGTAATATATTTTTTAAACAGAAATTTAGAAATGAAAACCATACAAGGAATTGCAGAATGACAATAATGATATTTTGTAACATATTGAAATTTTCATTTTTCAGCATAACCCTAGGAACCATTAATCTCTATCTTACACATGTGAAGCTCTTACTTAGCTATGTGACTATGTTTTTTTGAGGATAAAACTTTATTGGAAAGAAAAGTTTCTGTCAGTGAGGGACAGAAAGGGGGCCCGAGCGGGTTGCCCCAAAAATCCTTCTACATTGTTTTTTATATATTTAATTTTTTGCAAAACTGAGGATTGAACTCAGGCCCTTGTGATTGTCAGGGAAGTGCTTATTCCACTGAGCCATCTCCCTAGCCCCGCTATGTGACTATTAATGGGTTGTACATCACACAAATTTTTTATTATTAGCAGGGCTTTGAATCTGAAAGAAAATTTTATCATTATCAGCAATCCTTATTTTGTTTTTGGAGACCTGTATAAATCATTAATATACTTTTAAAATTAATTTTATTGAGAAACAAATAACAATGAGACAGTTTCAAAACAGGTTAGTAAGATAGTTGCAGTAATTAATACACTGCATATTGCTGTCCTCATAGTAGTTATTCACAGTAGAAGATGCAGACATAATATTCTGTCTAAGCACTATTACTACAAATCTTTCTTTTAATTGAATTAAGAGAAGTAGCTGTATATCTATCTTAATTATTTTATTTTTATTTTTTATTTATTTTTAAGTAGTTTTATTGAGAAAAAATATCAATGAGAGAGTTTCAAAACCGATTAATAGGACAGTTTTAATAATTAATACAATGCATATTGTCATCTTCTTAGTGGTTGTTCATAGTACAAGATGGCGACAAGACATCCTCTCCAAATACTATTAGTAAAAATCTTTCTTCTGATTTAATTAAGAGAAAGTAGCTGTGTATCTTATGTTGTATAAACAGATACAACATGGTCCTTCCTTTGTTTCCCTTTGTTTTGTTTAGTTTTATTAGAGATTGGTATTCCATTGCCATTTAAATATTGTAGGTGTGTGAATTCAGCAAAGTGATCCAATACAGTCCAGTAGTCCATAGTAGTAGTGGTTTATCCGTAGGACTGGCAATGTCAGAAGATTTTGACTTGAGCCTTTATATCTCAGCCTATTAATATGGCTTTACTTTTTATACCTTGTTTTTATACTTTTCTGCTTGACAATTAAGACCAAGATAAAGCAAGACCTATATAACAAGAAATGTAACTTTTGTATCACTAAGTTTGGTCAAGTCCCCTCAGGACTTATCACATAACCCTTTAACACAGTCTGCAGATTGTTTGTCAGTACCAGTCATGTAGATGAGTCGTGACCATTGCTTGACCAATATGCTCTCCGTGAAGGCCGGAAGGAAGGTTCTCTGTCCATGTGACTCTCCTTAGGCACACTCTACAACATCGATCACATTGCTCTGTGGCCCCATTATCTTCATGATGAGAAAATTTTGGACACAACTGAGTTACATGAAATTATAGTATATGGTCTTCTATGTACTGAGATTGCACTGATCTTGAAAAGCTAGGGTCAAAATGTTGGCAGTTCTTGCAGCCCTTCTTTTTCTCTAATTTTTGGTCTGCAAACTTAGGCTGTTAACCCTCCAGAGGAGAAGCTTTCTATTACCTTATGACATATGCAGTTGGGTTCAACCTCACTATTTGTCCAAATATCAAACACCTTAGGCATAACATGTAACAGGTAATTTCCATCTCGTACTGATGTTTTAATATTTAAGTCTGCATAGAATATTAAGAAAAAAGATTAAAAAATATAAAAAATGTTTAAAAAATGAATAAATAATTACATATTTTTACACAGAAATTTAGATATATAGCCATACACTGCATTGTAGCAGGACAGTGCTGTACCATTTTTTTCTTGCCTTGTTCTTCATTTATTATGTTATTTTAAAACAAACATTTACTTGAGAGAAAGTATGGCAACAATTGTTATGTCATGAGATGCATGAGAAGCAGTATGTATTTAGAAGACCGGAATGACAGGAGTGACCCTTCTATTACACATTGCGATCTCCAGTGCAGTTGCTTAGTTCACAGGTGCCAGCGTATGTATTTACTCAGGGTTACAATCCTACAAATTAACTGCTAGTTTACAAAACCTGCTGATGTTTCTCATGATCATTGCCTTACCCATCTTGTGTGTGTAAATGTGGGCCTTTGCCCTGGTCATGTTTCCCAGCTTTTCTCCTTGCCCTCTCCTCGTTGTCCAGTCCTCTAGTTCTCGCTTTCCTTTTGATTGTGTTATACCTTTCTATTTGTATTTCTTCTTTTGAGTTCTTATGCTAGGGAGACTATGAAATTTATGCATGTGGGTCTGGTTTATTTCATTTATGAGTATATCTTCAATTGGCATCAACTTAAATATAAGTGCTTCAAGCTTATCTTTTTTATAGCTGAGTAATATTCCATTGTATAAAAATACCACATCTTTTTCATCCATTCCTTCAGGGATGGGCATCGTGGTTGTTTCCAAGATTTGGCTATCGTAAATTGTGCTGCTATAAACATAGGTACACAAATATCTCTATGATATGACCATTTCATTTCCTGCAGGAAAATTCCAGTAGGGTGACAGCTGACTTGAATGGGATTTCCAGTCCTATTTTTTTTATGGAGTTTCCACACTGATTTCCAGAATGGTTACATCAGTCTACATTTCCACAGCAGTGGAGAAGGGTTCTCTTTTACTCACAGCCTCTCCAGCATCTGTTGTTTGTTGATTTTTTTTTTTTTTTATGATAGCCATTCTTTCTGGGGTGAGATGGTATCTCAGTGTTGTTTTTATTTGCATTTCATTTATGGCTAGTGATCTGGAGCATTTTTTCATATATTTATTTGATTCTTTCATTTCATCCTCTGAGAAGTGTGTATTCATGTCTGATGCCCATTTCTGGACTGTTTTTAAATTTTGGGACCCTAATGTTTTTCAGTTCTTTATAAATTGTAGAGAACAGACGTTTTTCTGAATGCTTATTAGTCAAGATTTTATCCAAAATTTGTGGATTCTTTTGATGTGCAAAAACTTCTCAATGAGAAGAGGTCCTGGTTGTTAATTCTTTCAAGTATTACCCGTGCAATTTGATTTTTGATCATGAACTCTTTGTCTATCCCTCTCTCTTCAAGAGTTCTTCCTACTTTCTCTTTCATTAGATTGAGTGTTTCTCTTTTAATGTTTAGATCTTGAGTTTAGCTTAGATCATGATGATAGACCTGGGTTGAGTTTTAGTTTTTGGCATGCAGAGAGCCAGTTTTTTCAGCATCATTTATTAAAGATGCCATCTTTCTTCCAGTAAGCGGTTTTGTCCCTTGTCAAAGATAAAGTGGCTAAGTGTGTTCATAGATGCTTCTCCATCTTCTAATCTTTTCCATTGATCCTCAGTTCTGTTTTCTTGCCAGTATCATGCTGATTTTATCAGTAGCCTTGAAGTATAATTTGAAGTCAGGAATTTTAATGTCTCCTGCCCTGTGTTTGTTAGCAAGGATTGTCTTTACTATTCTAGGTATTTTGTGGTTCCAAATAAATTTTAGGAATGATTTCTCTAGGTCTGAGAGGTATGTTGGTAGTAGGTGGATAGGGATTGCATTAAATTGGTACAGCAATTTTGGGAGTATGTCCATCTTCACAATGTTGATTCTTACTAACCAGGAATGGGGAATATCTTTCCACTTTCTGAAATCATATATGATCTCTTTTCTTAGGGTACTATAATTTTCCATGAAAAGATCTTTGACTTCTTTGTTTAAGTGAATTCCAAGGTATTTCATTTTCTACGATGTTATTGTAGAAAGTATCCTTTCTCTAGTTTCCTTCTCAGTGTCTTTTTTATCTGTATACAGTAATGCTATTGACTTTTCTATATTGACTTTGTATTCTGCTATGCTACTGCATTTGTGTATCAATTCTAGTAGCTTCTTGGTCGAATTTTTTGGTTCTTCCAAACAAAGCATCATGTTATCTGCAAATAATGATTGTTTACCTTCTTCTTTACCTATTCTTATTCCTTTTATTTCTTTCTCTTGTCTAGTGGCTCTAGGTAATGCTTCCAGAACTATATTGAACAGGGTGTGTGATAGAGGACATCATTGTCTTGTACCAGATCTTAGAGTGAAGTACTTCAGTTTTTCTCCATTTAAAATTATGTTAGCTGTTGGGTTGCCATAGATGGCTTTCATCAGATTGAAGTAAAGGCCATATATTCCAATTTTCTGTAGGGTTTTGAACATGAATGAGTGTTGGACTTTGTCAAAGGCTTTCTCTGCATCAATTGAGATGATCATGTGGTTTTTAGATTTCAATCTATTAATATAGTGTATCACATTTATAGATTTTCAAGAACTGAAAAATCCTTGCATCCCCGAAATGAATCTTACCTGGTTATGGTGTATGATCTTGTTGATGACTTTTTATATTCTATTTCATGGGATTTAATTGAGGATTTTTGCATTTGTATTGATGAGGGAGATTGGCTTATAGTTCTCTTTTCCTGGTTTTGATATCAGTATAATACTTGCCTCCAGGAATGATTTTGGAAGGATTGCTTCCTTTTCCATATCATTGAAGAGTTTGAGGAGTATTAGGATTACATCTTCCATAAATTTCTTATAGAATTCAGCTGTGAATGCATCAGGGCCTGGACTTTTCTTTGTCGGTAGCCTTTTTATTACATTTCTGACCTTGTCTGGTACAAAAGTTACATTTCTTTTTGTACACATCTTGTAGGTTTTTGATCATTTCCTCTGATGTTTGCTTTGTTTTGTCGTATATGGATTTTAGTAGATTGAGTTAAGACCATCTATTCTAATTTTCTTTAGGGTTTTTAATCATTAACAGTTGTTGGACCTTGTCAAGTGCTTTTTCTGCATCTTTTAAGAGTGTCATATAATTTCAATCTTTGATTCTATTAATCAAGTATTATGGTCATGGATTTTTATGTATTGAACCATCTCTGCTTCCCTGGGATGAATCCTACTTAGTTGTACTGTATAATCTTGATGATTTGATGCATTCTGTTTAGTGCTTGGATTTTTGCCTTTCCTCCTCAATTTATGGTATCTTATGTGCTTCCATCTGCTGTGTAGGAAGACAAAAATCTGTGAAAAGCATCTTCCCCACATACACACAGCACAGCTGGATATTCTCTGCTTGGAGTGGAGAGCCATTTCCTGGGCACATGCTGCTGGCCTAGGAGGACAGAGTGGAGACTGAGGAAGGAAGGGGTACTATTGTGATCTCCACTCTGATTGAGGGGTCTCTACTGGTTGGAGGCTGAAAACATAGGTGACTCTGAGTTCATGGAGTGTGAGTATGAATGTTGTGAGCAGGCCAGAGAAGTTAGGAGTCTACAACAATATGATGTCTAAATGCATTGTACTGGATATAGGGGTATGGTATCAGGAAGACCCAAGTTAGATCTGAAAGAGGATGGCTCTGAGACCCAGCCTGCACAGGAAGCTGCTTCCATAGCAAAAGTAGTAGCCTCAGAAGCAGCCTGTGCCAAGTTACTTCAAGAAGAGCCCAGGTATGGCTGCCAGTGGGCTGTGTGAAGGGTCTGGCCTGGGATCAGGAGAACAGAGGTTAAGGCTTTCTGTGGTCACTATCAATGGAGAATGCATTGGATTTGGATTAGAACAGAAGGCCAAGGGCAATGGAGATAGCTCATGGGCCTCAGCACCTGCCTAGGCAAGTACAAGAACACAGGTTCCATCTGTGTTCTTGTGTGCTATGCAGGGCTGGCCCTGGTGCACTTAGCCAGCCACCAAAGCAGAGCATGGTGTAACATATCTGTAATCCTGGTGTTGGGGAGGCTGAAACAGGAGGATCAGTGAGAGTTCAAGCTGCATAGTGAGACCTGTACAAAATATATAAAATTAAAGATAAGGAGAAAAAAAACAAAAGCCAAAGATGGGATACAGATGATATGATGTTCTAGGTTTCTGCTTCATGAACAGTAAGGAATATTTAATTAATCACTGCCTTACAGAAATAATAATGATCTAAATATGGTTCATTTCTGAACCTTCCCTTTAATTTTAGAAGTTACAGTGAAAAATTTTCCTGGTCCCCTGCACCAATTGGTGATGTCTAGAGCTCAACATCTGTCACTCATCCAAGGCCATGGCAAGGCAACACGTCAGCTTCTTTTCCCAGGTCCTTCACCCCCTGAAGAAGGTGCAGTTCCAGACCCCTGATGGGACTCATATCACGTTTGATGCCAATGGAGATTTGGTGGCAAAATTTGACATCCTCCAAGCACAACAGATCCGTGAGGGCCAGTTCCACTTTGTTCACATTGGCACAATGGACCCCGATCCCTCTTCAGGAGACACAATGATGATCCAGTTGAAGGATGGCGTCCAGGTAGGTATTCTGGGTGCACAGATGGATTCAGGCCTGAGCCTTGGATGTGGGGATGCTCAGATTCAAGGACCTTGTCTCTGTGGAGCCTTGAAGTGGAAATGGCTGTAAATTAGGGCAGCTTTAGCTCAACTAAGCTGTGTGAACATAGTGAGCTACCATGGGTCTTAGCACAGTGTTGCATATGTTTATTCCAACTTCTCAGGGAGCTGTGCCAGGAGACTTACAAGTTGGAGGACATCCTGGAAAAGATTTGTAGGCCTTTCCCAAAATGAAAACACAAAACAAAACATGGCAGATGATGTCACCATGGGTGAAAGTTTTCGATTCACTCTGATAGAGGATGAAAATATGAGCAAGCAAGCCAGAGTATTAGAGCTACACTAGTTAAGCGAATTGGGCCAGCAGTGAACTTTCATGATCTTGTGTACTTAAGGGTCAGGATCACAGGGGCATGGTAGGCCACAGCTCTTCCTCCACACCTGTCCCAGGTAGCACTGAGAGGCAGGGCAGGCCTCTCTCATGTCTCAGTGTCACATGTTAACTCTATTGGTGCTGGTGACCCGGCTATTCTGCCTGAGGATCCACTCCAGTTGCCTGCCAGTCAGGCTGGGCTAGCTTTTTCTCTGAAGCACCTACATCATGCTGCCTTTACTTTTCTTAGGAGATGAGGGTTCCATCTTCAACTCCTTCCTACAGGGGTAGTTGCATGTTCAGTGGACTTCTTGGTTTTCCATTTGTTATATGTTAGGCTTCTGATTTCATGTTCCTTTTTATCAGGGAGTGGTGTTGAGACAGTCTCACTCTGTAGTTGAGGCTGGCCTTGAACTCACTATGTAGCCTACACTCGACTTGAACTCAGGGTGATCCTCTTGCCTCAACCTTGGGAGTGCTGGAATTATAGGCATGCACCATTATGGCCCGCTTCCCATTTTCTTTTGAGCAACACAGCACCCATGCCTCTCTCCATGTGTCTGCACCCAGACCTTTCACTATGCTATTCCTTGGAGGTTGGCCTGGGAAGACAAGGAAGAACCATAGCTGTGCAGGTCCCACTGGGCTGTGGGAGACTTTGCATATGTGCATGTGAGGTGGTGTGGGCTCAGCATTTGAGGTTTCAGATAAGGGAGTTAAGAGCAAAGGGAAGGGTCATGAGTGTCATCATCCCAAGGTGCCCCAATGATCCTCCAGTCTGGATGTTCAGTCCTTTGATGTGTCCACCTTCAGTGTGTGGAGCTTGAGAGCAGGGAGGACATTTCCCCCATAGAGAGGACACTACCCTGATTTCTGCTAGGTCAGGATTTTTCTGGTCCCTGAGGCCTTTACTGATCCTTGCACTTTTTCTCCAGGTGCCAAGCTCTGTGTGCAGCACCAGCTGTGAACCAGGATCCAGCCAGATCCCCCAGCTGGGAGCCCCTCACTGTTGCTTTGAGTGTCGGCGCTGCCCTGAGGGACAGTTTGCAGACCAGAGAGGTGATTCTGGGCAGCAAGGGCAACTTGGCCTGGGATCCCCATCCACACGGTGTGCTCCAGGGTCGCCATCCTCTGGGAAATTTCAGTGGATCTTGGCTACATTTCATTCTCAAAGTTGTACTTAAGAAAATGGGTCCTGCAGCCCATATGCAGCTATGGTGGAAATGGTACCCAAGGCATCTTCCCCTCATATGCACTCTCACCTCTGCCAGGCCTAGCTCAGGGTGGCCTGCTCAGGTCACCATGCTCTGACCCTAAGGCTTAACCTCCTGTCCGTGTAGGGGCCAGAGATCCTTGTGCACCTTATGATATCTTTTGCTTCATATTTATGACACCCACTCACATGAGTTTATGGTGATAAATACATGAACCTGGGCCCTTATGCCACAGAAATGCATTCTGTCCAAGTTCTGGAGATAGAAGTCTGAAATCTTTGTGTCAGCATGATGGGATTACTGTGTCCGTTCTCCTGGATTCATAGCTGGCCACCTTCTTTGTTACCACTCCTGACTTTCCGAGGTTGTTATGCCCTGTTCTTCTGTGGATTCCAGGTATATTGGAAAGAAGCAAGCCCATGACTTTACTGAGGCTTAATGTGCTCATGTTCCATTCTCCTTTCTGTATTTTCAAACATCTTTTAATATTCTGAACATCATGACTTAAACAAATGGGTTTTCAAGGACAAGATAGAGACCAAAATACTTGTAATTAAACAAGAACTACTTGTAATTAAACAAGAACTACTTCCAGCCCAGTGTAGTCAGCATAGTGATTTAGAAGACTCTGGGTCAAAAGAAAATCTAAAAATTGAGTTGAGCAAGTAGCTCAGCAAAAAGTCTTTGGATTCAGTTTCTTACACAAAAACAGAATATTATTTTATTTTTTATTTTTGTACTTAGTACAGGGTCTGCAGGGCCTCACTACATAGATTGGACTTGTAGTGATCCTCCTGTTTACAACTTCCCAAGTACTAGGATTACAGGTGCACACCACCATGCCCAGTCTCAATGGCCATCTCAGCATGCCCTGAAGGTGGGGCCATACAGAACATGGGGATTGAAACTCAGTCTCTGCATCTGCCTAAGCAGGCACTTTAATCTACTGAGCTATCTGGCCATCTCCAGAACATTATCTTAAAGCCACACTAATAAATATGACAAGCATTCTTCCTACTACCTTTGGCTTTAATGTTACCCTCACTTTAGGGGTGACTAAGAATAATTTATATGTATGGAACAACTAGAGGTGTTCCGGAGGGACTGGTGCAAAAGGAGCACTTGCAGAGTTGTTGTTGCTTAAGGGTTGCCCTCAACCCAGCTTCTGTGTTTCCACAGATATGAAGATCTGTTTGCAGTGCCCTGAGGAGCAATACTCCAGCCAGGCCAGAGACCACTGCCTGCCCAGGACAGAGACCTTCCTGGACTTTGAGGAGCCCCTGGGCCTTGCGCTGACCTTGGTGGCGTTGGCACTGGCCAGCCTGGCATGCCTGGTGCTAGGGGTGTTCCTGAGGTTCCGGCACACACCTGTGGTCAAGGCCAACAATAGGACCCTCAGCTATGTGCTCCTGGTTTCTCTTACCCTCTGTGCTCTGAGTCCCTTACTGTTCCTTGGCCGTCCGTCACTCACCACCTGCCTTCTACGCCAGACCACATTTGCTGTGGTGTTCACTGTGGCTGTGTCCTGTGTCCTTGCCAAAACCCTCACTGTGGTAATGGCCTTCAGGGTCACTAGGCCAGGACACAGTGTCCGCTTGTGCCTAGGACCCAGTGCCTCTTCCTCCGTGGTCCTGGTCTCCTCCTTGATGCAGGTCATTCTGTGTGGAGTCTGGCTGGGCGTCTCCCCACCATTCCCACAGAAGGATGCAGTATCAGAGCCTGGCCGCCTTGTGCTACAGTGTCAGGAGGGCTCTGGTGTGGCCTTTTTCTGTGTACTGGCCTACCTGGGCCTCCTGACCATAGCAACCTTTTGTGTGGCTTTCATGGCACGGGGCCTGCCAGATGCCTTCAATGAGACCAAGTTCCTGACCTTCAGCATGCTGCTATTCTGCAGTGTCTGGATAGCCTTTGTGCCCCTCTATCACAGTGCACGGGGCAAGGCCACAGTAGCTGTGGAGGTCTTCTCCATCCTGGCCTCCACAGCAGGGCTGTTGGGGGGCATCTTCCTTCCCAAGTGCTACCTCATCTTGCTGAAGCCTGAAAGGAATACCACACCCAATTTGAGGTCTGGACCCTGGGCTTAGAGCAGCTATGTGTCTCTGTTAAGAAAAGCATTCTCTCCAGGACATGAGAATAGCCCATGTGAGCCAGTCTCCAGACCACAGCACTAAACTTTTCATTTCTGTGTGCACCTGGAGGACTCAGTGTCCATCAGTGTGAAACATTGGCACACAAACATGGACTGCCCATGGATTCGATAGTACTTCACCTAAAAAGGGCCTGCTGGTAGTAGAGCATAGATGAATCTCAAAAATGTTATGATAATAAAAAAATCCAAATACTTCATAGTGTAAGAGTTTAGTGGTCTGAAATATCCTTAGGGATAGCCATGGACATAACAGAATTTGTGGTGTTTATTAGGTAATTGACAGTTCTGGTGATGAGGTATGAATGGGTGAGAGCTTTCTTTTCAGATGCCTTTGAGGTTCTCACATTTTCATGTTGGTCATGGGCACCTGCATAAGAGAAAGCATAGGCAGGCCTAGGGTACTGGGGTTCCCTGACACCACACGCCATGCCAGCCCAGCCCTCAGGGTGGGCTGTACTGGCAAAATAAATAAATAAATAAATAAATAAATAAATAAATAAATAAATGAATAGAATATACTTAAAATATTTTAAATATAGTCCATATGCTAAAAACAAACAGTAACCATACTTTTGCTTTTAATTTAACTTTAACTGAAACTTCTAAATTTTTTGCTAAGTCTAGCAGCATTACTCTGGGGTAGAGTTATATTACTTCATTAATGTGTCAAAAAGTTTGTTAATATTCTAAATCTGAAACAGTACTACTAACAGTAAATGCATTGTTACCTGAGACATAAGCTAAGTGAGCTTCATGTATTTTTTTTTTTGAACCGAGGATTGAACTCAGGTCCTTGCACTTGACAGTGAAGTGCTTATTCCACTGAGCCATCTCCCCTGCCACTCATGTATTTGTTTTTGTTTGTTGTGTGACACAGTCTTGCTCTGCAGCCTAGGCTGGGTTCAAATTTGACACCTTCCTGCCTGCTTTTATTTCAGCCTGGGAGCACAAGTGTGCACCACATGGCCTGGCTGGTTATGTGAATGTTTAAGCTAACTAAACTATAAAGGAGCTTAATAGTTACACAGAGTAACTAATAGTGACTAATAGATACCACTCCTTACAGTGTCTGAAATTTTGTCATATTGAAAGATTTAACATGGCACTTTACCTGCCCCGGAAATTAGTCTTTTGGCAGAAGCTAATACAACAGGAAAATCTCTCCCAGAAAAGCAGATGTGGAACGCACAAAGCAAAAGTACTAGTTTTCTTACATATTCCAAGTGACACTCTTAAGCTCAGCACTGGAGTAGCTTGGAGTGTTTCGCCCTTATATTCCTCCCCACCCCGTGCACCCTGAGGCTCCTCTGCAGCGGGGACAGAAAGAGGATACCTTGCTGGGTTTGTAATCCACGTTCGCAGGGTTAGACTGCATTCACCCTGGGAGACCGAACCTCTCAGCGCAGGCCCTGCACTGTAAGGGCTAAGTCTGGGGAGTCGATACTGAGACACACTTTCCTATACACACTTATATTTACATTTTACACACACATGGGACAGACGCGCTTGTATTGTACAGCTCCTGGGAAGCAGGACTAGGCGCTGGGTGACAGCATTCAGTTCTGCCCCAGGCACGGTGCCCCAGAGGACCAGAGTGGCCTAACCCAGGCCTGGGTTTACTCAAGACACTGGAAGGCATCAAGGGAACCCTGGTAACGTCTGGCTGCTCCCACCATTGTAGATATTTGGTCAGTACCTGTCCTTTTCTGGGGCAACATTTGCATAACCCGCAATCTTCAAGGCCTGGCCGTCAATGCCCTGAAGGCTTCTGGGAGACAGGGCTTGTGCCTGCAGGTGGAGAGGGGAGGGAGTTTTATGGGCGTGGTACAGACCAGGAAGTTGGTGGATGTATTGTTTCGAGGGATGCTGGGAGGTTTGACCTTCAGTCATTGTGTGGGTTGCTGGGAGTTGTGATCACACAGTGGCACAGGAGGTTATAGCTGTGCCACTGTGTGGTGTTGGTCACTGAGGTCTGTTGTGGGATTTCAGGGAATCTGTGGTGAGCCGTAGTGATTCAGAGAGTTGTGGACTAAAAACTGAAGCCTTCAGGAGCATGTTTGCCTGACTAGTTCCCATATATATTATAATATATAATTTTTAATATAAGTGTCTGTCATGTAAATGTATGGAAAACAGGTTTGCTACACTGAGCAAATAAAACACGAAAATTCTTAGTTGAATATGAATTTCACAAAAATAATGAATGCTTTCTAGTGTGACCATGTCACAAGAGTATAACTGAGGCATACTTGTGCTAAGTACCACATTGAATTCTAATTGTTCATCTTAGTTGGATTATGTCCCAACATCTATTTGGACCACACTTAGACTTAATTCTAGCACAAAACCTTTTTAAATGACTAATGTTGCATGACCGTTTTAGTGTATTGTAAAAGTACACATGGGGCATGTATTTAAAAATTTTATTTTAAAAATATCGACCTCAGATCAGGATTCAGGGAGAGGGATAGCCCATAAGGGAGCTGGGTGGGGCTGCTGAGGACAGGAGGAAGCCTGGGCTGAGCTCAGGGGAGGCGTGGGCCCAGCTGCCCAGGACAGACCCAGCTCACCCTGGACAGCTGTGTGCTGAGTGGCTGTGTCTGTCCTGGCCTCCTGGGCACAGGGGCAGAGCAGCAGTCAAGGCTCTCAGGAGCCATCGTGAGGGACTGCACCTGGGAGAAGCCAACAGAGCCTGGAAACAGAGTCTTGGGAGGAGAGGAGGCCCTCTGCACAGGGTTACAACTGTGCCTCTGTTATGTGAGGGTTGCTGGCCTGAGAGGTGTGTGTGTTAGTGCTGGCTATACACAGATGCCCCAAGACCCAGGTGGTGCCCAGCACTGTTATTCTTGTGAGTCAGGCCCTTGTGTGGGTGTCTCTGGTGTCCTGCTGTCAGGAGTTGGAAGTGGCCTGGCACTGGGTGCAGTGGTGGATCATTGTGCACTTACAGCTCGGATCATTCGGGAAGTGGCCTTGGGGACCACCTAACTTAGTCTGCGCTGGAGTCAGGAGGGACAATCCTGACCTTTCAGGACCCCTGGCACCTGGAGCCACTTGGGAACTGACTCAAGGACTCTAAGTAGTTTGGAAATAGCAGCATTCATTTTCTAAATGAGATTTAACTGAAGACCGAGTTTCACAAACAAATGAGATCAGGGCAGAATTGTTGTAGTGTTCAGGGCCAGGAAGGTATGAAATGGGGTTCCTTTTGGGGTGATGACAGTGTCTGCTATAAGTTCATAGTGCTCACGTGAGTCTGGTTCTGAGACCGGTGCACCTGCATAGAGGCAGCTGTATCCTCCCTACACTGGTTTGTATTCGTCAAGCACTTTGCAATCCCTCTGAAAACCAGTGAGACCTATGTTGTTCCACTGCAGCCATCACTGATTATGTCCTGTGCCATCCACCCAAAACTCAAGTCAAGAGATCCACTCTGAGCTACAGTCACAAAATATGACTTAATTCTTTAAATTCTGACACAAGTTGTCTCAAAGCCACAAAATTGCCCACCATGGTCTGCAACTTGTAACCCTTTTGCCTCAGCCATGTGGAGTGTCGAGGTCACACGTGTGTACCAGCAGAAATATGCATCCATCTTAAGGAGTTTAATCACCCACACTTTACACTATAGCCTAGCTCTCTTTCCTCTTGCCTCACTGATGCTGTATCCCTATTTCTGACTAAATTAGTATGACTGCACTCCTGTGTCTATTCTGAATGATGCTGTCACAAACATATGTGCAGAGATTCTACAGGGATGTGTCTTGACACGTTTTGCATGGGCCATACATACAGGGATCACTGACTATACCCATCTAGCCCATATGCCCTTTTTCCACTGTGATCTTGGGATTCTGTTCTCAATGTATGCCCCTGGAAATAATGGGTGGCCCAGGGCTTCATATTTGCTGTCAAGGAGATCAACAAGAACACCAATGTGTGACCCAACCTGACACTTGGCTTCTTCATCTTCAACTCCAGGGACTCCATGCTCGGGGGACTTACACAAGACCATAGCTTTCCTCATGAGGCAGGAAGGTCCCATCCACAACTATATGTGCCACTTCAGTGTGCTCCAGCCTGACCTGTTGGAGACATGCACTCTGCCCTGTCTGTGGCCATGGCCAGGTCCATGGGGCTCTAAAGTTCCTTCAGGTGAGTCCTCCAAGAACTGTTTTTTAGAACCAGGGAGAGTGGCAGAGAATCTGAGGTATGGTGACATTAGGGCACTTTGATGTGGGCAGGAGGTCCTTGCTGTCACATTCTACAGCTGACTCTTCTCTGCTTCATGTGATCTCACTGTGGGAGAGCTCTGTTCCTTCTGTGTGGAAGGGAGACTTTGAATCAAACTCAGTGAATGTTCCAGCTCTCAGAGCCAGGAAGAGCTACAGTTGAGACTTAAATCCAGCCAACTGGATCAGGCCACAGCTTCACCTCATCCCCATGGCTGTCAATGAATTGCAGGTCCTGGCTATCATTCCCAAGTCAGTGGCCATATGAGACTCCCACTTCTGCCACTGCCAATATGAGCTCTTTTTTTTTTTAGTTTTTTTATTCATTTTAATGAGAAAAAAGATAAAATAGCAATGAAACACTTTCAAAACAGGTTAGTAGGACCGAGTGAGTGAGAACTTCTGCCACGTTCGCAGGATCCCCAGATCCACCCTAGCCCAGGCCTGGAGAGTGTGCGGACAGCTTCTGGCTCCCCTGTGCCAGCAGGATCTGTATGGTACAAATCCAGGCACTCTGCATGAGTAAGGCCTCTTCCGTGCCCTTGGGAACACTCTACCACACCGCCACCCCACCCCACGCCCACCCAGTGAGTGAGAACCTCTGACAGGTTCCAGATCCAGCCCTAGCCCAGACCCAGGGAGTGCGTGAGAGAGCTTCTCCCTTTCTCTAGCCCTCTTGTCCCCTTCAGATGCAGCTCAGGCCTGGCATACAGGCCTAGGGTGAAACTCTGCAGCGATAGTCCTTGTCCTTGCAGACAGAGTCAACCAGCTAGTCCAGGAGCAGAACATCTTGCCAGAGGGGCCCAGCAGGTTCACTCCAAAGGGCTGCAGCAGGAAGGAGCTGGGCACAACAGCCAGACCCAAGCCAGGCATAACTGGATAAATTCAAACTTTCTAGACCTACACTTGAATTTCAGTAGAAGCTAAGATTATAACTACACCAAAGCTCTAAAACAAAGTTCAAAAGACAGTGCTATAGAAAATGACAGTGAGAAGGAGAAAAATGCAATCTCAGATCCCAAGCCCACTCATAACAAGTGCAGAGGACACTAGCACAGAACAAATTGGGAATCACACAGCTGAAATCAATAACACCTGAAATAACCAACTGCAGAAAGGTATAGAGGAACTCAGATCGCAAATAAAAAAGAAATGTCTGAATTAATAGCATTTGAACTAAAGAATCAAATGCAGAAACATACGGAGGAAACCCCATGCCCACCCAGAACAAATGCAGAGGACATTAACTAAGCTGAAATCTATGAATAGTGTTGGAAGTAAATAAGCAACAGCAAAAAGGTATAGAGAAACTCAGAGTAGAATTAATGTTTGAAATAAAAAAGAAAACTCTAAATTTATAGCATCTGAAGTAAAGAATCACATGCAGAAACATGGAGGAAACCCAATTTGAAAAAATACTCTGCAGTAAAAGAATTAGTAACTGCTTCTAAATAAGATGATGATAAAAAAAAATAGAGGATATTAGAAAAATGATGGATTCCTTGAATGAGCAATACAGGAAAGAAATAGGTTGCATGCAGCAGAGTCAAAGAGATACAGAGGAACTTAAAATCTCAATCACGAGCTTGAAAAACTCTGAATGAAAGTGAAGACACTTTCAGATCTTGAAGACGCTGGGGCAGCTAGTGAAAAGATAAGCAAAGATCTCCTAAAAACAACTAGGATGCAGGAAAGAGTAATTCATCACTTGCAAGATGATGGAAAAGGTGAACAGTGTGAGACTAATAAGCATCAATGAGAAAGAAGAAGTCAATACAAATAACACTGAAAATATGGGGAGAAGTAATAGCAGAAAACTTTCCAAATATGAGGAAACAATCTGACATCCAAATAACTGAAGCATACAGAATGCCAAATAACATAAACCCAATTAAAAACACACCAAGACATATAATAGTCAAGATCCCTGAAATCCAGCACAAGAATAATATACTGAAAGCTTCTAGAGAAAAGAAGCAGATCATATTAAAGGAAAACCCATCAGAATTACAGCCAACTTCTGTACACAAACCATGAAGGCAGGAAGAGTATGGAGGTGAGTACTTCAAGACCTCTATGAAAAAAATTTCAGCCCAGACTACTATACTGTGCAAAACTCTTTCAAGTTTGATGGAGAAATGAAATACTTCCACAACAAAGAACAACTAAAGGATTTCATGATGACAAAGCCATCCCTACACAGGCTACTGAAGGATGTTCTACAGAGGGAACAAATGACCAGAACACCATGAATGAGAACAGAGGCAACCAACTAAATAGGACAAACAATTAAACATAGGAGAAAAAGGAGCAAACAACAGCAGGTAAATAACATGTCAAGCTTAATTCAATACATCTCAATTATAACCATTAATTGAAATGGACTCTATTCACCAATGAAGAGAAATAGCCTTGCACAGTGGATTAGGAAAGAAAATCCAAAAAATTCTGTATACAAGAAACACACTTAACTCAAAAGGACATTCCTAGGCTTAAAGTCAAAGGATGGAAAACAATACTACATGCCCCAGCACCTCAAAAAGAAGCAGGGGTAGAAATCCTTTTCTCATACTGTCTCAGCTTCAAACCAAGAATGATACAATGAAACAAAGGACGTTGTATATTGGTTAGGGGAAAAATTCAAGAGGAAGATGTAACATTCATAAATGTATACTTACCCAACATGGGAGCAAAAACTATATGAGACTGATCTTGATGGACATGAAAAGTCTAATATCCAAGACTACAGTCTTAACAGGAGACCTTAACACTACCTTATTGCAAAAAGATAGGTCAGGCAGAGTAAAAATTAGCAAAAACGTAGTAGAACTGAACCAGAGCTCAGAACAAATAAACCCAGGGTGCTTCACCTAATGTACCCAATTGCTGAGATAAGCAACATTGGTATTCTGGCAGAGTGGCTGATCTGATGGTAGAAATGTTCCATCAGCAGCTATACCTTTAAAACTTTTTCCTTGGAGAAGAAAAAGCCCCCTTTTCCTTCCTTACCCATAGTGTTATCATTTACTATAGATAACCAGACTTGTGTGGTTGTTTTTGAACAGTGAGCTCCATTCCCAGTAAAAATAGGCCTGACTTCTACTCCAATCTCATAAAATGGAATTCTGCTTCCTTCTGCTGGAGTTGTTGTTCCCCATGCATCACAGGGGCAAGGTAACCAGGAACTTTCATCACTTATATAGATAAAGCGGCATCCCACCAATGAACTCCTCACTTGAGTGATGGATTTGGAAAGTAAGCCCAATAACTAAAATTACCTTTAACACATATCAAAAGCTACAACAATGCCACCATAGCAAGAAACAAGCTGGTACTACTTTCCTCTCAAAATATTTGCATTTGCTCATTTTGTAGGTTTTGTCAAGTTGGCACCCAAATCACTTTTCCAGTATTTCTTTTGTCTAATGACAGTCTGCAGCAGAAGATCCGTCTGGCAGTTATTTTTTCTTTTAAATTTGATGTAAGTAGAACTGTCTCAACAATTACTCTAGGTGTACACATGTGTATTCCCATACTGTTTCCCCCTTTTTTGTTTAATGAGCATTTATTTTAAGCTTCTATTAGCTCATTTTATAATTACCCATGGATTTTCTAATATTTAAGTCCCTATAGAATGTTAACAGACAAAAATTACATATTTTTATTCAGAAATTTAGAAACCATATACAATGTTGTAGTAAGACAATCCTGAGGACATTTTGTGATACACTTTAAATAGTTTTTGCTTTGTTTTAACGTAACACTTTTAGCCAAATATCTCTATTTAATACAAATTTTTTTCATCTAATTACTCACCTTTAAATTAGACATACATCACAAGTTTTTTTGTAAAAGGTAGAAGTTTGAATTTGAGAACATGTATTGTCCTACTAAGAAATCTTTGTTTCACATTTTGAAAGATCTGTACACCTAGAATCATAGGTAAACTGAGGATACCGTGAGATTGACAACAGTGAATTGCCATACACATATGAAAACGTTTGCTTTTCAATTTAATTTTGTAGCAAAACCACCTTTAAAGATAAGACCTTATTGTAACTTTTTTTTGAAAAACTTTATTTTTTAACCCATGACCTATTTATTGAGGGTATCTCCTAAGAGACTATTGAGATGGTTGGAGCTTCTCATTAATGAATAAAAAGGTTGGCCACCGGGGAGATGGCTCAGTGGAATACGTGCTTCCCTGGTAAGTGCAAGGGCCTGAGTTTAATCCCTGGTTCTGCCAAAAAAAAAAAAAATGAGCTCAGTAAACCTTACTTCCTTTAACTTATCAAAGCAGTGGAACTGTAAATAAGTGTATATTGTAAACATGTGCTAATAAAAATTAAAATTAAAAAAAAAGGTTGGCCACACCTCTTATTCATCAATTCTACACCTCTCTAATAATTTGTTTCCATTCTAGGGAATTTTGTTTAATTTAGTTAAACCTTATGAAATCAGTTTTTATATCACTTTGACTATCTGGTAATTTAAGAAAAACCATGTCTTCCAGTCTATATCTCAAATTATATTTAGAGCAAATCATCAAAAAAGAAAAATGAGGAACAGCTTCTTTTTGAAAGACATGCAAACACAAATACACAGACACATTGGCCAAATTAAAGGACAGTAACTCTTATTACTATTTTTAGAAATTTTATAAGTGGACTAGTCAGATTTTATTATTTGTCAATGATTAGAGATCTCTTATTAGAAAAGTTTGGAAGGAATAAAATCTTTCATATGTAATTAATATGCATATTTTGTATTTTTATGTTTTTTTGTGACCTACTTAGACCTTAGATTTTCATTTGGTTGGTTCCTTGAATAGGCCCCAGGCTAGATCTAGCTTCATTGCTTTTAACTTCTTTAGGTCTGGCTTTATGGTACAGCCTGGCAGTAGACTCTGGTACCAAATAGGTCAGTTAGCATTCTCTGGAAAAACGCAAGCATGCCCTTTGCACCAGGTTAGTAGTAGACTGAGTCCCTTCCATTGTCTGGTGTGGAGATCCCTCCAAAGGACCCTTTCTAGGCTTTTTTCTCTTACCTGGTTTGTATTTCTGTTGTTGCAAAGGTTTAAAAATTTAATAGTATATATTGACACGTGAAGTTGGCAAGATGGATTTCCTATTTATTTTAATAGAATTTTGATTGCACTGTGAGATTTTTTAAAATTTTTTTTTATTTTATTGAAGTACAAGTATCAATCAGACAGTTTTAAGACACCTTAACAAGACAGATTCGATAAATTAATACATTGCAAACTGTTTTCATACTGTTTTGGTATCGTACAAGGTGCATACATGATATTATGCTTACAGACATTATTATATGAGATGTCTCTCATCAGTAAATTAAGAGTGTAGCTGTTTACTTATCTTATTTTTTATACCTGAATTATATCAAAAATTCAATAATTATTTTCCTAGTGGATGACCATAGTACTAGAAGCTGACATAATATCCTGTCCAACCACCATCATGCACTGTGAGATTTTGGAAGAGGAAGCTATACATTTTTTATTTTTATTTTTTACTTATTTATTTATTTATTTTTTTGTGGTACCAGGGGTTGAACTTAGGACCCTGCACTTGCCAGTAAAGTACTCATTCTACTGAACTATCTCCCCACCTGGCTCACTTTTTAAAAAATTTTTAACTTATCTGAAGGATGAGAGTTAATAACACCATAGAAATTAGACTAAAATCTAGATGGAGCTAATTAATATTATCAAGTAAAGTCTGCAATCATGAGTGGTTGACCTGGATAGTTTGGGGTACAATATATCTTCGTGGCCTAAGTGGACCCAAACATAAAGTCATCGTGACTTATACACCTTTGGAGGCCACCGCTAGGCCTTTGCTTAGTTAAATGCACGGTCAACATCAAGCCACTGTTTAAACTCCATGGCTTTTAGAAAGTATTTCAAACCTCTATTTGTTTGTAAAATATAAAAGCTCTATTTTAATAACATTTTAAATTTGGGACAGTAAAACAAGCAGCTGAAATCCTGTCCTGATTAGAGGAATTGGTAGTGTTAGGGTCGAGTCACCGTGAAGGAAGACCCCAAGAGTCAGTCTCTCATGTAAATCACAAAGGGAAAGCTTTATTATCTATGTATATGCAGGGCTGTCCGAACACGCAGGCTCAGAAGCCCCGATGAACAATCGGGCTTAGATTATAAAGGCAAAAACCGCAAAATGGGGAGGGAGCAAGTGAGATTACAGAAGCAGATCATATTGGTTAGTTTAGGTTGACCTTTAAAATGATTGGTGGGTTTAAGAATATATGGCTTTTTAGAGAAACTAAGAGGGGCAGGCAAAAGGACAACTATTAGTTAACTCTGTGGTTTTAGCTGTTTTCGAGAACGGCTGGGTCACAACGGCCTGTCTTACAAGAGTGTTCCCAGGCTGGAGATTAAATGTTTTTCTAAGCTAGGCCTGAGGTCTTTATGACCCCAGCTGAGGTTTTTGCATCCTTTTTGTTTTGGGAATATGGATGATTTAAGCTCTATGGCCGTAAGCAGACATAACATTAGGGAGTATCTATACAAGCTGACATGGTTTGTTGATGCACTAAGGTGGCGCATACAGAACAGGATGGCGGCGTAACCTCATATATGCTCTTAGAAATTATTTGGGCTTTACAGTAGATTCTCCTGATATGCTATGTATTCTAAAAAGGACTTGTACAAGAGAAAGTACACAGCTGTCAAATCAAAGGATGAGAAGTAAAAGGAGAAAGTTCTTGCTATGATCACAAAACGGGGCAGTGAGGACAAGAGTGGAGGTACCCAGGTAGTTAAGCTTCAAAAAATGCCTAGATACTACCTTACTGAAAATGTGTCCCAAAAACTCTTGAGCCATGAAACCCTTCCATCAGATACAGTAAAATGGAAGAACGCTGAACATAAGGAATAAAAATTGAAGATGACAGAAGAAATGATGGGAGAAAAGGAAGGGGGAAAGATATATAAGTATATATACAGGATAGCTGAGGTGAATGTATTACTAATTTCCATCAATGTTTTGAAAGTATCAGTTAATGATTAAAATTTTTACTTTGACTAAGTCTATATGCTAATATCTGTAATCTGAGAAACTACATCAAAGACAGCCATATGCAGTACAAAAACAAAAACCACAATTGAATACCTCTCATTTTCTAATTGTGTACTATTTCTAATATCTTTTTTTTTTTGGTGGTACTGGGGATTGAACTCAGGACCCTGTACTTGCCAGGCAAGCATTTATTCTACTGAGCCATCACCTTGACCCTCTCTAATGTCTTATTAATGATTAGTATACTCTCTTTGAAATAAATTAAAAATAAAACTTAAAAATGACAAGAAAAAATTGAGTTTTATTGAAAGCAAGTGTTAATGTTTAATTATTTGACCAATTTTGCATACCCATAACTGTTAATCTGAGCAACCGATTTGATGATAAAAATACACCATAGAGCAAATATTGTTAATTTTTTTATTTTTGTTTTGCAATTCCATACAATATGTATTATTGTTACTCTGATTCTGCCTTTCTTCTTGCTGTTTTTTTTTTTTTTTTTTTTGCTTCTGCTGTTGTTTTTACTCTTTAAAATGAAATGAAAAGAAAACAGAAAAAAACTGGCTAAATAAGAGAGACAATTAAAATATGTGTTTTGGGCTTTTTTTGGTCATAGGTCATTGTCTCAGTTACTTTTTATCACTGCTGGGACAAAATACCTGATACCCAAAATGAAGGAAGGAAAGGTTTATTTAGCTCACAGTTAGTGCAGCTTTCAGTCGTACTCCACTGGCTCTTAGGCAGATGGCAGCAGTTCATGCTGGCAGGAAACAATAAGAGCAGAGGAGGAGCAGCAGCTGCGGTGTCTGTGCAGCCTCTCTCTCTCCGACACTGATTGTGAACACCGGATCTCTTCTGAGAAAGTAGTAGCAGCTGCTGCAAAGATCTGAGCTTCTCTGAAGTGGTGTGGTTGTGTCAATCAAACTCTTTCAAGGAATTGGCAAGCAGAAGCTTTCCTCAATGCCTTTATATACCCTTTTTTTTTTTTTTTGTGCCAACTCATTCTATGACAGGCCTTTCCCGCCCTGAGGTGGGATCCCCATGCCCCAGGGCGTGTAACTGCCAAGAGGATCCAGCCAGCTTCAGACTTCTCAAGTGACAAAATGTATCAAGATCACAATCCACCCCTTGTCAACTTAGCTACTAGACATACATCTTTAAACCAGTCTCCAGATACGAAGACATGCTTATATGCTGCAGGCAAACAGAGGCAGTGACTCCTTCTTAGAAGGGTGACATAAAGAAGAGGTCTAAACTCATCAATGGAGGGAAAAGGAAAGAAAAAATAACTTTGAAAGAAAATAAAAGCCCTACCACGCACCACAATGATTTCCCATACCCCAAATGCCAGACTTGGAAGGATATCAGTCTCTCTAATTAGAAATAGCTAAAATTACCCAACATGGCAAGCCTGACTTCTGCATAATACACACATGTGCCTGAAAGGAGCAACCCAGCAAAGAGGTACTCTTGGCAAGGGAAGTGAGGACCACCATGCTACCTCCTTGGCAACCAAGAGCCCCAGAGGACTCAGCGTTAGCAGGGGCTGGGATTGTTTAAGTCCTCCACCACCCACCAACCCAGATAGCTCTGCCTCAGGAAGAATAAAAAATTATCTGCATGTTCTTCCAGAGGATGGAGAATAGGTGAGAGGTGGGAAAACAACCCCGTGCAAAGCAGCCTGGTTCCAGGTGATCTCAACCAAGGGCAGATATCAGTTGAAGAAAAACAGGCAAGAAACCGAATCTTGTTTTATATTTTTAGGGAAGGATTTACAAAGTGTTCAGGGTCTCAGTACATCTCACTACTAGATTGGATTGTAGTGATCCACCTGTTTACAGCCTCCCAAGACCTGGGATTACAGGTGTGTACCACCACACCCAGTCTCAACTACCTTCGGGGCAGGGCCGGCAAAGCAGGTATGGAGATTGAACACCTGGCCCCAATGCCTGCTTGCAGGTGCTTTAATTCTCTGAGCTATTTGGCCGCCCCTCGAATTTTGCCTAGAACACTGCAAAGATTTATGTTTAAAGAAAAACTGAAAATTTCCTTACCAAAACATTTTGTTGCTCTTAAATAAACCCAGTCCCACTTGAAGATGGCTGTCCTGCACACCTTGATTGTCTAGAAGCCTCTACCCCCAACAAACAGCAGCAGCCTTTCCAGGAAGGAATCCAAGAACATAAGAACCTAGGTCAATTCTGTTCTTCAGCCTTGATGGGTGATGAATCAGGGAAAAATAGTAAGATAAAAAACAAAATCAAAAAACAAAAACAAAACAGCTTGGTGCCTTCTCTGCCTCAGAGGCATGGGAGATCAGGAGCGGGCTTCTAAAAAATAGCAAAGAAAAAAAAAAGGTGAAGTCTTGGCAGTTACTCAGACCCTATAGGACGGCAAGGTCGTGCTGATCCATCTTGCCAGTCTGGCCAGGACTGGGGCCTGCCAAAACCAGGCTCTTGCAGCAGAAAAACAGGCTACCACCTGCCTAGAGGGCTTTGCATCAAGTCCCAAGCCTGAGCCCTCAGAGGCTGCAGGAATCTGGGGCAGCCACCATCAAGAAGCTCTTCTCTGGGGCCAAAAGTCCTTTGCCAGCATGAATTCCTCAATTTGGGACTGCGTAACGAAAGCAGTTGCAGTTTTTTTTTTTTTTCTGTAACCAAAAATGGTTTGTAGTTGTGTATGCAGTACTTTTCCCTGATATGTGTGCTCTACAATGAAAACCAAATCTAATAAAAAACAAAGACATGCTTGTAAACATTTCACAACTTCAACATGATAAAACAGCTTTAACAATCTTTACAAATCACTGTTAAGTCTACCAATGTTATATCACATGTGAACCATAGCATTCTGCCCCTGACCTCCTAAAGACTCATGTACACCACCTTATGCAAAAGACACGCATTCTATCTGCAAGAGCTGCTAAAGTCCTAACTGTTTCAGCAATGCTGAAAAGTTCAAGTTCCAAGTCTCCAAGGCAAACTCTTAGGTGTGAGCCTCTGCCCAAATGAAAAGTTAGACACTTTCATATTCAAAGGCACAAGATAAATATTACCATTCCAAAAGGTACACACAGCAAGATACAAAGCATAGGGAACAAGTCCAAAATCTAGAATGGCAAACATTAAGTCCTGTAGTTCCATGTGGAACATCTGAAGCAACCTATAATGAGTTGTGAGCTTCAAAAGACATCCATGGCTCCACCACTACATTTCTGCTGGCAACTCCTATGGCTTTTCTTTGGGGCTGGCTTTGCTATCGCTTTGCATCTTTACTCAGCCAATACACATTCCTGGCTGGGGTTTCCACTGAATAGGCTTCTGCATCACACACTGCCCTCTTCGGGCACACTGCCTAGCCTCCCAGGCCTTCCGAAATCTAGGTGGAAGCCTTAACCTTAGAACTCCTGCATTCAGAGTGCACCTAAAGCACCACCGCATAGATGATGCCAAGGTCTGATGGCAGCTGGAACAGTAGCCAGGTTTTCTTGTCTCTTGGCTGTAGGGATCTAGTGCCTGGATTGCTGAGCACTCTGACTATGATTCTGAGGAACAAATTGTTTATGCAGGTGCCATTCTGGAATCTGGTGTGGCCTGGCCACTGCTTCCATTCTGGCTCCTGTGTGCCTGCCATCTCAGCCTGGAACATGGGGATCTGTGGCTTTCTCCTTGAAGCAAAGTCCCTCACCATTGCAATTCTGAGGCTGTATAAGGTGAGAAAATGCACCTCCTGCTTTGTCCTCAGGACATCTTTTCTACTGTCCTGCTTCCTCGTGGGGAATGGAGATCTCATCTCTGTCTTTTTACTCCACAGCCTTCCTGGCACTTCCTTTTTGTCCTAACTCACAACATTTGAAATCATCATACTCAGCTCTTTGCTCATGCCTCTGAACATGTATCTAAATAAAAGCACCCAATAGTAGCCATGCCACTGACTCAACATTCAATTGCCTTGAGATTTCTTTTGTAAGATTAACTAGTCCACTACGCTTAATCTCAGTCTCAGGAAAAGTCTTTGGACAGGAGTAAAATGCAGATAAACTTTCTTCTAAGCTGTAACACAAATCATCCACAGTCTAACAACCAATGCAGTTCTTCTAGCAGAAATCTCCCTGGTCTGGTCCTTACAGGAAGACTTTCTATTAGCATTCCAGTCTTCCGAGCTCCGCTCAGAATCTCCCATACAGAAGAGCTAAAGGCATTCTGGCTCTTCACTAGTCAGAGTTATCTCAAACCTTTCCTATCTCTTCCTATAAGCCATTCCCCAAAGCTTCTAATTCACATTGTGATGTATCACAGCAATGACCTCACACTCAGTGCGAAATTCTGATTATGGTGGTTGACACATTGTGTCAGCTTGAGATGTTGGAAGCTCGGCTGGATAGGCTTGGCATTTCCATGCCTTGTGGTGTGGGGGCCCCTCCTTAGAGCAGTGAAGGCCTGCCCTAGAGTGACTCAGCACAAAAATCTTGTATAAAGGGGTTGAGGAAGGCTTCTGCCTGCCACTTCCTTGGAGTGGCTTGATAAGTGCAGCTGCGTCACTTCCTTGGAGGAGCTCTGGCCTTCACAGTCAGCATAGAAAGGAGAGAGAGAGGCTTGACGGACACCGCAGCTGTTGCTCCTCCTCTGCTCTTCACCGTGCTCTGCCACCATGAACTGCTGCCATCTGCCTTTGAGTCAGTGGGGTATGGACCAAAACCCCCACTAACTGTGAGCTAAATAAATCTTTCCTTCTTCAATTTTGGGTGTTGGGTATTTTGTCCCAGCAACAGTTAAAAAGTAACTGAGACAGTCATAAAGTACAAAAAGGGTCAAAATAGGTTAAGAAAGTTAAATTTAGTAAGAAATAACAATATACTATATTACTTAAAAAAACCCATATTGTCCCATCAGTGATTCCTTTGAATTCAAAATGAATTCCAACATCACTCATTTATCTATTTATTATATATAGTCTTCTGAGTTATTTTCATAGTGTAATCTGGAACTGAATTTTAATTTTTTAATGAATAGTGTCAATGAAAATTTCAAGCAATATATATTAATGTATATAATACATATAAACATTATATATATATATATATATATATATATATATATATATATATATATAAAGAAATCATAGAGTTCCTTCTACCTGAGAAAATTGCACATATAAAACAATATTACATCTCTGCAGTGATTCAAGAAATCTTTGCTTTTACCGAGGACTTGAAAGATGCCTGGATGGTCATTTACACTGCATCCTCACTTAATCTTCTATGTGTCCTAGGCATAAGAAGAACACATGTTGTATAATGATGCTGGATTATTACTAGCTTAATAAAGCTGAGGTTCTAATTGTTGATATGGTTTCCTTCCTTAAAGAGAGTCCCACATCCCCTGGTATGTGGTGTCCAACTATTGCTTTGCAAGATGCAACTTTTTTTTTCCATATCTAAAGTCATACCAGAAGCAATTTACTTTCAGCTGGGAAAACTAGTGATACAACTTTACTTTTCTATCTCAGGGGCATATTATCTCTCCATCCCTTTCTCATAACTTAGGCTACAGGTATCTTACTCCCCTTTCTCTTCCACAAGGAATCATGTTGGTCTATTACTTTGATAATACTGTTTTGGCTGGACTGAGGACCCAGAGGTAGCAACCACTTGAAAGTTATAACTTGTATTATTTTGTTTTTGGCTTCCATCTCTCAGAAAAATATATTCAAGTTTCATCCATGCTGTATCATGTAATGATCATTTCTTCATTTTTTCTTGTCAAATACCATTTAATTATGAATTACTCACATGCGCTTATCCATTCATGAACAATGGCCAGTTAAATGCTTCCCACATTTTGGCTTGCAAATAATGTTTCTCTGAACATTCACATGCATTATTGGATATACCATTCTCTTGAGAACCTAAGAAAATAACTGTTGGCCGCATGTTAGACCTAGATTTAATCTTCTGAGAAATAGCCTGGCCATTATCCCCCTGCCCCATGGAAATGTAGAAGGGGATTAGTTTCTCCCATCTTCATCCAATTTGCTTTGAAGGTATCATTATTACAATTGTTATGAGTACCTCTTTGTTGTTCTCTTTTTTTAAAAAGAGTAAAAAATAGTAAAGAAAAAACCATTAATGATACAGAATTTCACTAAACAAAATGAAAGGAATTCAATAATGGCTGTATTGCATAATGTTGTCTTCAAATTAGTTGTTTAGATTACCAGGTATAAATATGCTAACTTTATAATAAAACGTTCTGAGAAATTAAAAAGGAGAAGAAAACATGGTAAGCATTAACTGTTTCTTTCCATGGATCAGAAGAAATCAGCAGTACAGTTATCCAAAACCTCCTGTGTATATAACGATTTTTTTCCTTTTTGGCTGGCTCAGGTTGTGTGCACATTAAAACAACATTGAAATTACCTCTCACCCCAGAAAAATTTTTTTGATTCTAGGTTAAGGGTGGGTCTAGTAAGGCAGGTGGATTTGGGGATCAAACTGTGGTATCTTGTGCCTGACTACGTTTGATGAGCAGGCACTTAAACAACTGAGCTAATGCTTAGGCACCTCTCCTGTGTGTATATACAAGCGTCTATCTTTCCCCCTTGCTTTTGTCTTTTTGTTGTTTTCCTCATCCCAGTTATTCCTTCTTTTTGAACATATTGTTTCCCTTTCACAGAATCTATTGTACCTTTCAGATTTTATTTACTCTTTCTTCTTCTTTCATTAGTGAGGCAATAAGATATTTGCACATGTGGGTCTGATTTATTTCACCTACCAGTATGGTCTGTAGTTGCATCCATTACCTATAAAAGCCTCAAAGTTAGCTTTTTCAATAGCTGAGTAATACTCCATTGTGTAAATATGCCACAATTTTTGTATGCTTTCCTCAGTTGATGGGCATTTGTGTTGTTTCCAAGATTTAGCTATGATCAATTGTGTTGCTATAAACATTGGTGCCCATGTATCACTGTTGTATGATACTTTCAGTTATTTTGGAAAAATACCAAGGAGGGGAATAGCTTGATTGAATGGGACCTTGTTTCTCAATCCTAGCTTTTTGAGGAATCTTAACACTGATTTCTATAGTGGTTGTACCAGTCTATATTCCCACCAACAGCAGAGAATGGTTCTTTTTTGCCCACAACCTCTCCAGCATTTGTTATTGGCTGAATTCTTGAAGATAGCCAGATTTTCTGGGGTGAGAGGTAATTTCAATGTTGTTTTAATGTACACTTCTCAAATGGCCAATGATGCTCAACTTTCTCATATATTTATTTGCCATTTGTATTTCTTTATGTGAGATGTATATATTCATCTCAGATGCCTATTTTTGGAGTGGGTCTTTGAATTTTGGGGGCCTGATTTTTTAAATTCTTTATATGTTCTATATAAAAGTTTTTTGTCTATGGGAAAGTTGGCTACAATTTTTTCCAATTGACTGTTTTTTTGTTTTTCTACTTTGCTGGGGATTTTTTTTTCTGACATGCAGAAACCTTTCAAAATGATGGGATACCAATTTTTAATTATTTGAAGCATTACTGCATAATTTGGTTTTTATTCATGAAGTCTTTTTATACGCTTATACCTTTCAGATGCCTACCTACTTTCTCCTCTGGTGAGTTAGTATTTCTTTTTTAATATTTAAATCTTTGCTCAACTTTAGTTTAGCGCATGATGATAGACATGGATCTAATTTTAGCCTTCAGGATGAGGAAAGCTAGATTTTCCAGCACCATTTTAAAAATATTATTTATTTATTTATTTGGCACATGGTCTCACTGTGGAGTGTGGATTCAAAGTGATCCTCCTGTCTCAGCCTCTATAGTGCTGGGATTACAGGTGTGTGCCACCATACCCAGTTTTTATGGCTAGCACAGCACACCTGGGGTTCTGAGGCTGGCGCAGCATGCAGCACCAGGGATTAAGCCCAGGCCCTTGAGCTTGGCAGGCAGATGCTTAGGCCACCGAGGTATCTCCCCAGTCCTCCAGAGCTATTTTTTTTTTTTTTTTTTAGAGGCTGTCTTTCTTCTAGTGAATATGTTTGCATCCTTTGTCAAACATAAAGTGGCTGGATATGTTTGTAGTTGTGTCTCCACCTTCTGATCTATTCCATTCATCCTCAGGGCCCACTTTCCTCCTTGTCTTTTGCATTTTGCTACATTTCAGTGTATTGATGGCTGCTGTCAGAAAGGCACTTTATCTGCTGATTGCCACTGTGCCATTTTTCCAGAAGTACTTATTTTTTATTTTTCTGGCTCCTTATGGTAGAAGCATAAGTTATTCATTTTATTCTTGTAGTTGTGTGTTATTTAGAAGTACACATTGAGGTGCCAGGGAGATGGCTCAGTGGATTAAGCACTTCCCTGGCAAGCGCAAGGGCCTGAGTTCAATCCCTGGTTCTGGAAAAAAAAAAGGTACACATTTAATTTCTAAATATAAAGGGATTTTTTTTTTGATTCTAGGTTAATTTCATTGTAGTTGAAGAATATATTCTATATAAATTCACTTCTTGTAAATTTATCGAGAAACGTTTTGATGACACAATGTACTATCCCAGGTACCTTTCAGGTTGGGAGTTTCCTTCTCCTATATCACTATAATTTGACAATTTATTGAATTTGTACTTTGCATGTAGTTGCCAATATGAGGGTTTAATCCTACAACTGTTTGTTGTCTTTCTAACCTTTGTTCCTTTGTCTTCCCACATAGCCTTCCCTTGCATTGCTATTGTTTATTTCATTTTATCTCCTTAGTTTTTCCTTCTTAGTGTCATATCTTTGTAATAATATATAAACATATGTTTTATTTACCTTAGCATTCATAATACCTTCAGCATATCATAATGTATCTAGAATTAATATTGTGCTAAGGCACAATGTAAAAAATTTACATTGATGTAGTTACAATTTTCTTTCCCACTGTAACATATTCAGTTCTACATGACACAAGAACACCATTGTGAATTACTGTGCTTTATATAGTCAATAGTCTTTTTACAGAATGTAAAATATTTGCTTTGTTTTCTTTTTAATAATTAATTACAAGATTAATTCCCTGACTTAAAAACATTCAAATTGCAAGCTTTGGCAGACGTCAACAGACCTTGGACTGCACATTTGTAAGTGAGCACGCTGCGGAGGTAGCTTGCGCATCTGCAGGACAATGTCAGTCACGCTGCTGTGTGCTTCTTCATAGTCCTATAGGGGGCGGTAGTGTGGTGTTCAATCAGAGCCCCAGTTGTCCAGGAACCAGAGGTAAAGCTTTGCATTGTGCATTTGCCACCTTTTTGGACTTAAAAAGAATCCAATTTATGAACGTGGTCCCAGAACTCAATGTGTTCTTAAGTCAGAGACATTTGTGGTCTTTTTGTTGCCCTCTATTCCTTTCCACAGACCCAGGCTTCTGTTTTTAATCATCTCCATTCTACCTAAAGGACATTAGTATTTATTATGGTCTGGTAAAAATGTTAAAAACTTCCTTTTTGTTCTTCTAAACATGTATTTATTTTTCTTGGATATATAATTCAAGATTTTTTTTTTCTCTCATCTTGAAAAATATCCTCTTCGCTTCCACTGTTTCTTGTTAGCTGTCTTTCATCTTGTTCCCTGGATGTAATCTGTCATTTTCCTGTGCTCCCTTCTAATGGATGTACTTTATATTTTGTCCTCAAAAGACTGTTTATGACATTTTAAGTGAGCTCTTCTTTGAAATGCTTCTGCTTGGAGTGTGTGGAACCTCTTGGATTGAGAGCACAGCCTTTAATTCATTAGGGAAACTCTTTGGCTATTATTATTTTATATATTCCTTATGCTGTTTCTAGTTCTCCTTTCCTACTATGATTTTAGCTACATGTTAGTTCATTGTGAGTTCAGTTGTGTTTTTCTTTTTTGGGGGAATTTGTTTTTGAGATATTCTGTTTTTAAATTCTTTATCTCCCTTTATCATAGTAGCCTGTTCTACCATCTGAATTTACAGAACCTTGTTGTTTCTTCTGTATACTCTATTTTTAAGACCTCTCATGGTTTGTTTCATATGTTGTACTTTTAATGAATTGTAGAAGTTTTGTTTTTCCTAGTTTTCCCATAAAATTCTCTATCATGTTTATACTATTTTGAAGTTTCTCCCCCCTACTTCTAACATTTTGTGTGTTATGTTTTAAGTCACCGTTTCTTAATTCTTTCTACCTCTGATAATTTTTAATGTGTACTAGACATTGTAGATCATACATTACAGATACCGCATTGTCATCTTGCAAAAAAGGTCAATTTTATTCTAATAGACAATATAATTACTATACTTTATACACATCTAATGGGGCTTGGCTTTAGAACTTATTCAAGAAAGTTTTACTTTGGTTTTGTTTCAGTTTGGGGATGAGTTTTAGTCTTAGTTCAGGTCTTTCCAGAGTCTTACAAGTGTCCTGGTGGTGCAAGCATGCTCATGTCTCCCTGCTACTGTATGACTTCTGAAATCTCTGGTCAGCTTTGGTTTGTTTAGTCACTACTTTGGTTCCTTATTTAGGTCTTACAGAGGTTTCTGCTATGCATTTGCATTTTAGAGCCCAGACCAGAACTCAAAGGGAAACATTATGCAGATTTCTGGTGTTCTCTGCCCAAGGCAATCCAACATCCTCTGCTTGTTGGTCAGAAATACGTCTCCATTGCACATGCAGGAGTCAGGCTGCCGGATGGCACAGTCTAGTGCTCCTTCCTGTTCACCTGAAAGATACACGTATGCTAGGCTCTAAGCCAGTATAAGATGCCAGATGTAAGAGATGAGATAGTGAGGAGACGCCTACATGGGCTGTGAGTTGGGAAGGGTCTTTCAGGGGAGGTGACCTGAGGGGAAACAGTGCTGACATCTCAGGCCTTGGCATTGTTGAACATCAGACAGAAGTCCTTGAGCAGAAGAAGGACCATGTATTCATAGTGGAAAGAGTCCTGTCATGAGATCTGAGAGCCTAAAAGGAAAGCAAAGGACACATTTGGCCCTGTTTTGGGAGGCTGGACCTAAAGACACATTCCCTTGGTAATACAAAACTGGGTTATTTGGAAGATTAATTGGGTATCCATTATGGCAGCAGTGGATATTAAAGAGAGATCTAAATCAGAATTCTTAGATATCTAGGCATTAAAGAAAGGGGATGACTCAATACAGAATTAATTCATCCTGGGCAACTTAGCCAAAAGTCTGTCTTAAGTAGAAGACTCATTGCAATGCGTCCCCTTAAAATGTTTCCCCTTACTTAACAACCCTTAACCTATCATTCTTGACACTTTCTGAACCAGTTGTGGAAGTCTTATTTTATTGAGTGTCTTTACAAGTTGTGATAAAAAAAATATAAAGAATGCTGCTGCCCAGTGCTGTCCAACAGAAAGACAGGCTTGTACAAGTATGATGTGTCCTCATCCACTTTGTTAGCTGAATCTGGAGCTGTACAAATTTTAGCTGTTCTCCAAAGAGAAAATAATCATGAACGGTAAATGTTTTCATTGATTCAGGAGATCAAGACAGCCACAATAGCACAACTAAATGGAAAGGTTCCCAATCTCTGGTTGAGCTACTGACATCTCAATAGGGGAAGGCTAAGACAAGCTTAATTGCCTTCCTAATGTAGGAAAGGTGACTCACAGAGGAGTATAATGGGCTGTAAATGAAAGAAAATTGCATAACCTAAGCGATGCAAATAACATTAGTATAGTTGAGCAATTGTTATAAGGTCAGCAGTATCTCAAATACTCTCTCCACATAACTACATTCAGTACAAGGATCCTATTAAGACAAGTACTGTTGTATCCCTCTCACTGAGGTGAGAAATAGTTTAATAAAGAGAAAAAATGGTATTCATTTATTTATTTTCTGTATTTAGGACAAGGTCTACAGGTTCTTCAGGGTCTCACTATGTAGATCAGTCTTGTGGTGATTCTCCTGTTTTCAGCCTCCCAAATGGTGGGATTACAGGCATGCGCCACCACGCTCGGTCTCAATCACCATCTCACTGCACTCTGCATGTGGGGCTGGCACACCAACTGCAGCATTCTGCTTAAGCTGATGTTTTAGTCCAATGAACTATTAGGCTGGCTCTAAGAATGGTAGATATTTAAAGACAGTTGGATGTGGACAGAAATTGTGGGAAAACCAAATCTGTCATTCTGTACCTATAGATGATTACATGAATGCAGAATTTTTGGTGAGTAGTTTTGTGACTTCTTTATACCTCTCGCCCAGGTTTTTGTTAGGATGCTGGTCTCTTACTGTGACCTAGGAGCTGCATACTGCTTTTGGATCTAGATCGTTGGCTAGTGGATATACTAGAAATATTTTCAAAACCAAATTTTAGAAAATTGAAACTAATTATAAAATAACATCACAACCAAGTGAAATTATTTTTTGAGGAATACAAAGTTGTTTTACCTAGAACCAATAAATCTGACTCACTATATTAACAGGCTAAGATGACCACATGATTGTCTAGACACATTCTGAAATATTCTGAAAAGATACAATATTCATTCCTGACAATAGAAAAGGTAAAACACTGATCTTAGAAGGGTTTTCTAAACATGATAAACATCCATAAAGAACCTTGAGGTAACAGCATACTTTTTTTTTTTTTTTTTTTTTTTTTTTTTTTTTTTTTTTTTTTGTCTTTTTGAGACAGGGTCTCACTATGCAGTTCAGGCTGGCCTTGAGCTCACTTTGTAGCTCAGGGTGGTCTCGAACTCACAACAATCCTCCTGTCTCAGCCTCCCGAGTGCTGGGATTATAGGCATGCGCCACCACGCCTGGCTGTAACAGCATACTTAATGGTAAGACATCAAACGCTTTACCCCTGAGATCAGAACAAGGAGAGGATGTCTGATAACATCTCTCGTTTTTGACATTAAATAGAGATTCTAACAAGGGCAATGGGGAAAATATAATAAAAGGAATCCAGATTGGAAAAAGGTAGAAACTACTGTTTTATTATTATGATGTGATTATCATTATTTTTCATTTCTATATTTGGTACAGGGTCTCACTTCACAGCTCAGACTCGTAGTGATCTTCCTGTTCTTTCAGCCTCCCCAGTGTTGGGATTGCAGGTGTGTGCCATCACACCTAGACTTGGTCCTGGCTCAGTACACCCCGGGGCAGGCCTAGAGAGGCATATGGGACCAGGATTGAACCGTGGTCCCTGCACTTGCCAGAGCAGGCACTTAGTCTGCTGAGCTATCTTGCCACCCCAGAAATTACTGTTAACCATATATTACATAATATTTGATGTAGAACATCTGATAGAATTTCCATATGCATTAGGACTGAGAAGCTCAATAAAGCTTCTGAATACAAAATTTATATGTAAGACATTGATTGCATTTTTGTATACTCACAGTTAAAAGTTATAAGTGAAATTTTAAAAAATACCATGCACTATAGTGTCAAAAATGAAATAAGACTCAATCTGAGAAATGATGTGATGTATCTGTACACTGAAAACAAATTATTGAGAGCATTTAAGACTTCTAAATAAAATGCTCACATGTTGGAAGACTATTGTGAATTGGCCAAATAATCAAGTTGTCCTATGAGTCACTGAAATTATAATCAACATCTAGCAGGCCTGGATTTGTACAAATGCAATCATGAAAATAGAAAGGGCCGTGAAAACCAACTCAGAAAAACAAAGTTGCAAAGTTAACACTACCTGATTTTAAGAATTACTGTAAAACTACAGTAATGAATATATCATGATACATGCATAAAGAGAACAGATCATACAGTCCAGAAATAAAACCATGCATAACTGATAACTTGACACAAGGTAAGAGTACAGTGGATAAAAGCACCTTTTCAACATAGTACAAAAAAAGTAGCTATCTATATCATGTATCTAAACTCTAATTCTTATACCATATAAAATTTTAACTAGATCTAAATATAAAACCTAAAGTTACAAAAATTAGGAAGAGCAGGACAACCTTTGTGAGCTTGCATTAAGCAAAGATTCCTAAGATGTCACCAGAAATATAGTTCCTAAGAAAAAATACATTGTACTTGGTTCAAATTAAAACCTGAAAATTTAGTCTTAAGAGAATGAAAAGAATCACACATTGGGAGAAAATATTTGCAAAACAAAATCGGTTGATAAAAGTGGTTCAAAAATATATAAAATGGGTAAAAATTTTATAAACATTTCACCAAAGAAGAAATGCAAATGAAAATTAGCAGAGGAGAAGTGGAATTAAACCATAGTGTGATACAAATACACCCCTATCAGAACTGCAGAATAAAAGACTAGCCATCCTGAGTGCTGACAAGGCTGTGGAGGCATTCCCATCACTCATTCATTGGTGGTGGTCGTGGAAGCACAATGCCAGTTTGCAGAGCAATTTGGCAGTTTCTTAAAATTGTTGAAATTTAACCTACCACATGCTTTTGGATTTACTACTCATAGGTATTTATCTAATAGTTAAAGAATTCAAACACTTGAATAGGAATATTCATAGTTGTTTTATCTGTAACATTCCCTCAGCTCAAATGTGATCAACAAATAACTGGATGATGTAATCTGTAAAAAGGAATATTTCACGCAGACCTATGTATGAGCCCGGGTGTGGTGGCACATGAGTGTAATCCCAGTGCTAGGAGGCAGAAAACTGGAGTCTGAGCTGCTGAGTGAAATCCTGTACAAAATACATCAAAAAAATATTTCTCAGCAATTAAAAGAATGACCTATTGATACATTAAAAAACGTGGGCAAATTTCTTGATTATGCTGAGCAAAGCCAAACAGAAAACAGCATACAGTGCATTCCCCTTTTGTAAAAGTATGTGCAAAAAATTCAAATCAGCCTAATAGAGAACACACTGGTGGTTTTGAAGATCAGGGAGGAGCATGCATATAAGAAAGAAGGTCTTCAAAAGTAAACTTGGGGGTGATGGATATGTACATTTTCTTGACTTTGGTTATGTTTTTATGTGTTTATGAAATTGTACAGTTTATGGAGTTGATTATATGTTAATTATATCACAAGTACATGATGAAAGAAACAAGCTATGAAAGAAAAAAGCATTAAAAATATAAATCTATTTGCCAAAAAACAGTACAAATGCAATGAGCAGCAAATCAACTAGGAAAGGACATATGAATGTTACTTTTATATGTTACTTTTACAAACTAGTAAGACTAACAACCACATAAGAAATGTGTAAGCAATATGAAATTTTTTTCCTAAGGAGAGAAAAAATGCAACTTAAAGCACATGAAAAGACATTGACTCCATGGCCAGCCAGATAGCTCAGTGGATTAAAGTGCCTGCTTAGACAGATGCCGGGACTTGGGTTTGATTACAGGGTGCTGTGCTGGCCTCATCCCTGGGGTGAGCTGAGACAGAGATTGAGACTAGGTGTGGTAGTTCATGCCTGTAATCCCAGTGCTTGGGAGGCTGAAAATAGGAGGATCACTACGAGTCTGATCTATGTAGTGAGACTCTGTACTAAATACATTTTTTAAAAAACACTGAATCTAGTTAAGAGAAGTATGTGGATATCATAGTGATATGTTTCTTCTTGCTTTTGCAGAAACAGGAATCTCACAGCACCAAGCACTGGCCAAGACATGAAGCAAGTGAACTGCAGACTAGTGAGAGCAAAAACAGACCTGACTCACTTGGAAACAGGGCAACAGTTCTACAGGTACTAGACACCCATTCATCATGTGCTCACATTCAACCCATCGGTCTCGCTCTGAGGGTTTCCAGGGGAAAGCTGCATGTGTCCATAGTAGATCCAGACACCAATACTCATAGCATCCTCATTTGTAATATCGAAAATTGAGATGGCCCATAACTTATTTTCCCCTCAGCAGCAGGTGCTTGTTTTAAAACAATGGCAGAATCTGTTTTTTCTTTGCTGAGCCTTCCACTGGGGCCTCCCCCACCAAGCTCTCCTTTTCTTCTCTCCCTCAGCTTCTAACCACTTCTTTCTTAAGGCCATTGTCTTGCAATGTTCCTCTAGTTATCTGCGTGTCTGACTTCCTCCCTGCCTGGGGATCTTTGCTCAAAATCACCTTCTCAGTGAACAATTCCGATTTCCAAACTAAAAAATCAGTCTCTGCCCTGGCATCCTCTGCCCTTTCCCTGCTTAACTACATAGTTTGTATTCTGCTAATTTTTCTTTGTGTTCTCACCTCTGCAATGTAAACTCCACGATGGCAATGGCACTGCAATTTTTATGCACTATGTCATACCCCAGAGCCTACAACAATAGCTTGCATATTAGGTGATTCAGTATTTACTGAGTGAACAACAAAGGCCATCAAAGCACACAAGACAACCATCCCACAGCCATGTAGTGGGACACTGCACAGAGGTGAAGTTAGATCAAAAAGAACTTCACCTACTTAGGCTAAATCTCACTATGGTGAATACTGGAAGCCAAAAGTAGGATTTGCAGATAGTCTTCAGGCACTCAAAGCATTTACATAAATGCAGGCAAGGCTTGTGTTGCTCCACAGAACTTACACGTTGCAATGTTTCAAGGAAATGGAGGCAGTGGAGTCCCTCACACGGCATGGGTGACAGTATTTCATGGAGTAAGCACAATCTTGGAGAAACAAGTTTCGCAGCTGCTGTGGTTTCTTTCCACTCAGAAGCCTCAATGTCAACACCAACACAGCCTCCCCTCATAGGACGGTGACTGAAGGGAGCTCGGCAGAGGGAAGAGTGAGCAGCACCTCTACACACAGTAACCTGCCCTCCCCCTCCAGGCTCCAGGTGAACAGCCCCTTGTTGGGAGACCACCTCTGTGCCCTACCTTGTTCTGGAGACTATGGGCCACACTGTATTCTGGGACCTACCTTTAAATCAGTATCCTCTGTAACACAGCCTTTTCCATGGGTAGGTAGGTATCATGCCTTGCCTAGTGTGTTTTCCAGACCACCTCTTCCCTTCCTATCCTTCCTTCTCAGATATGCAAGGACAAGGCAGGTACTTCTTGCACCGCCCCCCCCAGCCACTATTTCTGCGTTTCTTCCTTGTCTCATGTTCCTACTGTTTTTATCTAAACGCCCCTCCAATGCTTGTTGCGCTCATAGATGGAAGTTTGGGGAGATGACTGGATCATGGAGGGATGGTGCTTATGGTGGAATTGGTCCACAGAGAAGCTTCAAGCTGAAGGTGACCCTGGGAGGTAGAGCCTGGCTGGCTGAAGTGGGGCTCTGGGGGCGCGGTTTGAAGGGTTTCTCTTCCTCCTTCTCCCTCCATTTCACCTCATCTCTCCTCTTCGTGCTGCTCTGCAGCCCCAGCTTGGGGCCCGAGAGGAGTGTTAACTGAAATCCCTACAAATGAGAGCAAAACAAGATAAACAAAACAAAACAAAACAACAAAAAACCCCAAACAAATAAGAAACAACAGAAACAAAACCCTTCTCCTACTCTGTCCTGAGGGTACTGTGTCTTAGGGACGAGGAAGTCCTGTGTCCTATTCTCCCTGTGTTGGGGCCTCAGCCAGACTCGCCTTGGACACCTGGTCACATGGTGAATGGTCCATCGATACTCGGAAAGTAAGCTAGGCGCGCAAGAGGAGCGGCCTCCCCCCGAAGTGGGGAGCAGGAGACCAGCACCCCGCGTGGCCGTGGCTCCACTGGGGAGCCTGCAGGGGCCGACGCTTGTCCCCGCCGCGCGGTGAACGCTGACTCGGGGAAGCCCAGATGGGTGGGCAGCGTACGGCTGCGCCCTCTGGAGAGCCGCAGGCGCGTCCACAGCTCGGTTCCCCGCCGTGTAGAGCTGCACGCAGACAACCAGCCTTCCGACCCGGACCGGGACAAGCCACAGCTCCACAGCCCGGCCCTACGGCGACGGTAAAATGAGGATCCGGAGCCGCCGCATTCCCAAGCCTTCCAAGTGGACTTCGGTGGCGCAGGGGAGCGGACGCCTTGCGGCAATCCGCGCGACCCGTGCTGGGAACGCGGACGCCCGAGGCCCTCCCAGTCGCGTGGCGCGGGGAGGGACTTCCGTTAAAAACCGGAAGCGCCCGGAGGACTACAGCTCCCAGCGACGCCCGCGGCGCGGCCCAGCCGGGGAGCTGCCGCCATTGTCCGCGGTCGAGGTGAGGCCTTCACCTGGTGCCCCGGCGCGTCGGGGGTGCTTTCTGTGGGGGGCGGGCCTCTGGGCTGGCGGGCCGAGGTTCCCGCGGTGCCAGCTCTGCGCCGGCTGCGGTCCTCCCGCCCTCGGCCCGCGACTCGCTGCCCCCACCGGCTCTGTTGCCGCTCGGCCTTGGTGCTGGCCTCGGTGCTCTTCTCTGTGCTTTCCCGGTGCCCTCCCGGCCTTGGTGCCGCGGCGGAGCAGCGCAGGTGAGGTGGCCTCGAGGGGCTGGCGAGTCCCGGGCCCGAGCACTTCTCTGGTGGCGGAAGTCTGGAGATGCAGTGTTTTCACGTGTTGTACAATCATGTCCACTTTGCTGCCACTGTGCACTGCCATTCCGGGTGTAGTTGCAGCCTTCTACACCGTCGAAGTCCAGAACGTTTTTGACAGCCCCTCCCACCCCCAAACCCTCCCCACTTCCCTGACCCCTTGTTCTGGACCACAACTGCATGTCCACGGCAGGTAGTAGGGCCACGGCAGGTAGTAGTTACATGGCTTTTGTCAGGTCCATTGGTAACTTCTTTTGAGTTGGCGTCTCCTGGCTCCCCATTGGGAGTGGATGGCTCACACGTTTTCACTCTCATGCAGGGTTGTGCCTTTTTCCTTCAGTTAATTGGAGTTTTGACATGTAAATTGTTTTCTTTTAGCTTCCTAAGAGTCTGTTGTTAGTATAGATGGGCTCTCTTCTTGGATCTGTCTTTTCCACTTTGATCTTTAGGTTGACACTTGCTGTGTTCCTGGGCTGGAGCCTGGTTGATCAGTCCTCAGGATGGCAGCCATCAACCCGTGGAGCCCATGGGGTAAGTGGGGATCTTTTTTTTCCAGGACTTCCTTGGGCTGAAGGTGGAGGAGGTGCTGAGTGCTTTGGGGGATTAGAGTGTGTACTCACTTAGTCTTAATTGGGAGGGCCAGCCAAATAGCTTAGCGGATTACTGGATTACAGTGCTTGTTAGGCAGATGCAGGGAATTCGATGCCCTGCTGTGCTGGCCCTGCCCCCTGGGGCAGGCTGAGATGGCCAATGAGACATAATGGTGGCTCAAACCTGTAATCCCAACAATTGGGAAGCTGTATACAGGAAGATCATTATGAGTCTGATATACGCAGTGAGACCCTGTAGAGCCTGGAAACCCTGTCCTAAAAAAAAAAAAACAAAACATTAAAAAAAGCGATTGGGAAGTAGAAAAAGTGATGGCTGATCATTGAGAGGGAGAATTGTTGCCATAACAGTGTAACTTTTCTATATTTTTATAGTGAGCTCCTGAAAAATGGCTTCCGAAAAGTGTCATTAGGTCTGAGATTTTTCTAATGATGAGTGGGTTTTTTTTAGAAGACAGTGATACATACAATGTGTTGTCTTTATTGGTGATATATATATATATAGATATATATATATATATCTATATATATATATATATATTTACCTTTACTAGTTTTCACTTACATAGTATTGATCTATAATTTAAGAAAAAGTTAAGTGATAGTGGATGTCAGTTGTGCTTTATCTTTAAGTGAGGTTTCTCCTAAAGACATCAAGAACATCATATTACTGTATTTTGTTTTTAAACTAGGTGCTGTTAACATTTTACCAAACACCTTTTAGCCATTTTAAAGGGCTCTGTTTTTCATTGTCCTTTGACTACATAGTATCAGTACCTTTCTTTCCTAACACTCTTTCATCTGTGCATTTGCTGTTGTTGAATTACCCTTGTTCTCTGTTTATGGAATTTTTTCATATCCATTATGGGTACAGTCTCCTTTTCCGTTTTGACACCTTCAGTCAATAGGTTTAGTATCAATCCTAACTTGGTCCTTCTGTGCAGGTACCCTTATGGACCAGTCCTGGCAGATGGCAGCAGTTGACCCATGGGCCTCCTGGGGTGAGTCAAGAACCTGTATGTGTGTCATGTGGGTTACTGTATTCTTTCTGCAATGAGCTGGCAGAGCTGGAGATCAGGTGGATTTTTAGGGTGGCGGTTTGGGTCCGGATCTGTCTGTGCAGAGTTGAATTAGGCAGTGGTCAGAAAACTCCTCTGGGATGAAAGTGATGGTGATGCTGTCTCCAGGACCACATGAAGGGCAGTTAGTTTGTGGCCATTCAGGGATTAGACCCAAGAAGCCTGTGAACAGATAGCCTTTGCCTTCATAGTACAGGGCAAAGGATTCACATGGTAGGTATGTTCCTCACCTTTGTCTGTTGGACAGGGGGACAGGGAAGTGGGTTCTTCCTGTGAGGAGAAAGCCAGGACTTCCTCAGCAATCCACAAGGAAGGGCTTGTAGGGTAGAGCTTTTGCAGAAATAGCTGCCTTCATGACTTCTTTCTTGTTTCCTAGCTCTGTATTCTCAGGACCCTTTGTGGCATGAGGAGGGGAGAAGTGCACCTGTGCTCCCAGCAGCCCAGGTCCAGGTGAGATGAGGATTCTACTTTTCCAGGGGCTGTTGTGTTCCCCACAGATGGTTGTCCAGGTATCCATGGCCATCTGGTTGATGTAGTTTGTAGGTTTACAATGGCAAGAGTTTGGTTAGAGAATTAATCAGTTGGAAGTTTGTGCTTCATGATTATAGGCAGAGAGAATTCAGTCAGTTTTTCATGACCTTTAACTTTGCTGCCATGCCTCATGCTTGGCAGCCCCCTATTGCCATCTCCCATCTTGCATGTTTGGAACTGTCTCAACCATATGTTCATCAGCACACTTCATGTGTGCTGGAAAGGGAAGGAAGACTGGTGTCAGCCTTTAACATGGGGGCCACCCAGCCTGCTTTGAGTCATTTGTTCAGCAGAGTAAATGTACATAGGATGGGGTGAGGGATCCACATGGTAGGCATGTTCCTACCATGTAGTTGGCTTCACATGTTCTTTGTGAGATGTGGAGGGGAGCCCCAGAGCCTGCAGCAATCAGACCAGGTGTGGGATGGAGTCTGCACAGAGGTCACAAGGGCACAGCTGTTGGGAGCTATTTACAGTAGATGGGGCTGCCTGGGAGTCCTGAGCCAGGAGATGAAGGGCTTGTGCCAGCCAGATGGGCACAGCCTGGAGAGCAAAATCTGGCCTACTGCAATGTCATAGGATATTTTGGAGGGTGGGATGCATGGCATGGTCCATACCCAGGTGAAAACTGGGCCCTGTACATTTTAGGGTGGAGATGTCTGTTGCAGGGCCTTGCTCTGTCCTGGTGGGAATAAGGAGTCTGAGAACTGTTGGAAGGGGAGGTTCTGTGGTCCAAGATGTGGTGGTGAGGTGCACTTCTTGGGATTGGAGAAGGAGGGCTGTGGTAGATACTGACCTTTCAAGCTCCAAGTCTGATTGAGGGTGGGCCGGGGAAGGGATCAGACATACAGGCTTTTGGTTGGGGCAGGTACAAGGGAGCTCTAGAGAGAGATGACAGATGACTCTTCTTACCTCCGCCTCCAGAGATGTCCCCTTAAAAACAATTTCTTAATAAGTCAGTCCTGACTTACACGTGGGTTCTGTTCTAAGAATTGTTCGTAGGTCAGCTGACAAAAAGTAAGTATTAACAGCATAGCTATGAAAGTTTGTAACTGGTGTGTTTGTAAGTTAGGGACTTCCTAGCTTTACCGAGACAATCACATACCATATGTTTTTACTTTGCAGTTCCTTGATTTTTAGTGTATTCACCGAATTGTACTTCTATCAACAGTATTTGGTCTGGGGAGATAGCTCAGTGTCATAAGCACCTGCCTGTGAAGCACAAGGTCCTAGTTCAATCCCCGTATCCCAAAAGAAAACAAAAAGCCAGTATTTGATTCTCGAACATCTTTCTACTCCCCAAAGAAGTCCTGTATCAGTTAGTAGACACTCACTGCTCCCCTCTGGCAGCCAGGAATCTACTTTCCATGTATTTGGCTATTTCGAGTGTTTTATGTAAATGGAATTATATAGCATTTGGCCATTGAGTCTGGCTTCTTTCACTTAGCATAATGTTTTTGAGGGTCAACCATCAGGATTTTATTTTCAAGAGGGAAGTGTAGCCATTTTTAACTTGTTTTTAGTATTTTATCTACATTTTTCTAAATGGAGGTTTTTGCATCCATTTTTTTATAATTTCATCAGGTTTACATTTGCTTTCTTACCTTCCTGCTATGAAATACAGAGAAAAAGATTGCCTAGGTCGTTTCTAAGTTAGAATAAGGCATCATACAATTATGAGATGCTGTAATAGAAACTTTTAAAAAATAACACCTCTACTTTATGATCTGCTGTAAATTAAATAAAAATGTATAATGCAACCTTCTACAGTTTGAAAGCTGGGATAGGTAAAGTGCTGCATCATAGGTGTACTGTCCCCAAGAAGCAGGAGGCCTGAGAAGAGTGTGGCAGCGGGTTCCTGGCTTCCAAGCTTGAGGCTGAGGCTCATGCTGTTTGGTGTGTAGTTAGTTTACAGAATCAGCCCTGGAGCTAGACTAGGCTGAAAGGTGCATTAGTTACCTGAGGGCAGATGTTAGCTGTAAGCAAACTCCATGAAGAACCCTGCCTAACCACGGCGTTGCACTTTGCTGCTAGTTTATGTGAGGACATCTGGGTGATTAGAATTAATGCTGAGAAATAAAACAGAATTAAAATAACAACACTTTCTAATGTCTGAAGAGTTGTGATTTCTGAAAACAAAGACCTGGCCACCTCCCCACACTCATTCTGGATTTTCCTTTGTGGGAAATTTGCACTTTAATTCTATCAGTTTTCAGTTAAGCAACATCTTTGGGAACACAAATGAGCCTTTCCCTTGATGATTCTTTCCAAGTTAAGTATTCACTGAAATAAAGCATTCTTTTGGAAAAATTATAAAATGCTGTCATTATCTCAATAGTCCATCCTTGGTAACACATTAAGTAGTGAGGTTTTAGGTAGTGGAAGCCTAGATCCTATTATTTCAAATAATAGAAGAAAATAATATTTATACTACTCCATTTGAGCTAAAAGCCTCATTCTGCAAAACTATGGAAATGCTCCTCAAAAACCTCTATGATCACCCACCAAGGATCCCTGCACAAATATGCATTAAAACAGTAATAATATTTGCATCCAACCTTGGGCATGCTCCATGATGTACACAATTTAGTTTTTTGTTCTCTGTAAAGAAATTAAAGTTTCCTTTAAGAAGCCATTGGGGTTACCCAGATTCCATGATAGACCCAAGAGTCAAGGATCTCAGATCAGCAGGTGAGATCCCACTGAGTACCTTTAACCTTGGCTGCCTCCATGCCTCATGAGGGTGTGTCTGGTGTGTAAGTAGGTCCTAGGAAGTATTTTAAATGACTAGACACTGCACGTTGATATGGAAGATGTGAGTTCAGCTTATGAGAGTGGAGCCCCCGCTAGTGCTGCTGCCAGGTACACTACCTCAACACCCCAGAGGATACAGTCACAGAGAAGCCTGTGTTTGTTGCTCTGAGAGGGTTCCTTTGACCTCTAGAGACTTCTGTTTTTCTTGAAGCCTCTTGGTTTTGTATTTTCATTTTTAGTTCTATATAGGTGTTTGGCCTCTTCCTGTGATCTCTCAGGTGAGATCTCGGATCTCAGCATGGGCAGTCTTGTTGCTGTTCAGGCCATAAGACTTCTAGTTTGATGACATCGTTGTTTTTTTTTTTTTAATGGTTTATTATTTTTTTTATTTTTTATTTTTTTAATTTATTTTTTATTTTATTGACGTACAAATATCAATCAGACAGTTTTAAGACACCTTAACAAGACAGATTCGATAAATTAATACATTGCAAACTTTTCATACTGTTTTGGTATCGTACAAGGTGCATACATGATATACTTACAGACATTATTATAGCAGATGTCTCATATCAGTAAATTAAGAGTGTAGCTGTTTACTTATTTTTTATACCTGAATTATATCAAAAATTCAATAATTATTTTCCTAGTGGATGACCATAGTACTAGAAGCTGAGATAATATCCTGTCCAACCACCATTAGTGCATATCTTGCCTCTCATAGGACAATGTAGAAGCACAGCATATCTATCCCAATTGTACTGTCTATACACACACATCATGATTTTTTCTTTCTATACCCCTTCCTTTGTCTACACCTGTCAAAGGTGGGCACTCCATTGTCATTCAACTAACTTAGGTGCTTGAACTCGACAACACAATCCAACACAGTCCAGCATTCCACAATAGTGAGTTATTCAAAGGAGTTGTCGACCATAGCCATTTATAGCTCAGCTTAATATTTTGGCCCCGTGATGCATACTTCATTTTTATACTTTTCTGCTGGATGGTTAAGACCTAGATAGAGCAAGACTTATATACCAACACATGTACTTTTATGTTTCTTATGTGGTCAGTGAAGCCCCCTCAGGGTTTATCTTGTAGTCCTGTACATTATTCTGTTGATCCTTTGTGATGACATCTTTTTAAATACTGAAGGCATTTCTGCTATTTAAAATTTTATTTTGGCCAATTCTTTAATTATAGAAAAGTAAAAATAGTTGGTCAAATCCCATTACTGAATGAATAATACCTGTCATACTTGTTTTTATTACTGTGGTGGTATAGGACATTAAAGCTAGGGCCCTATGGTTCCAAGGCTTCACTGCTGTGGCTGTGCACCACTGTCTTTTAAAACTTTTGAGTATCTTAAGTTGCTCAAGCTGCCTTCATAGTTGCAATTGTCCTTCATTAGGCCCCCAAGAAGCTGCTATCACAGTATGTACCACTGGTCCCAGCCTTTTTGTGTGTGTGTAGTCCTCAGTTGTTCTCTCTTTAAACCCTTTATCAGAGCAACTGATCATGGATTTGTTGAGAACACATATTCTATTTTCATTTTTGTACATAATGTGGTTTAGGTACAGAGTCTGTTTTTTTTTTTTTCCTTTTATCATTTATGCCCTGCATGTAAAGCCTTCCTGGTGCAACTTTGAGGTAGTTGTTGGTAGATGGAGTAGGCCAGATTTCTCCTTTTTTACACTCTCTAAGGACTTGGTTTCTCAGTGTACCCCAGGCAGACCCTGGATCCCCAAAACAACTGTAGGGGCATCATTTGTACCTTTGCAATGTTAGTATCATGTGACACAAGGTTGCCTAGTGACTAATAGCTGACACCAGGCAGGATGCCTTTTTTCAGGACTGAAGTGGATTGACTGCTTTCAGCACTGAGGACTTGTCCTGCCTTTACATCTTTGAATCATCTCCAGCCTCAGCTGCTCACAACAGCAGTCTTGGTAGTACTTACTGGAGATGGATACTCTGTTCCTCCTTTCCTTTCTAGATGGGTTTAGCAGTCCCCTGACCCATTTTTGTTCAGGCCCAAATTTCATGGAATTCTTGGAATTCTCACACTGTGCACGTATGTTGTTTTGTGAGCACACGTGCCCCAGATGAAAGTTTTGCTGGATTTTCTCAGTATTATTAGTGCTGTCATGAGGCTCTGCAAAGGGGCACAACCTTGCTCAGTTTACCCACTGGGAGAGAACACTGATGCTGTGTTGTAACATTTGCTTGCCTTCAGAGCAGAAGGTGTATTGAGTTATATTCATGTGAATATCCATGATTGTTAAGAAACTGAATATTTTATGATATCTATTGGTTGTTTGTGTCTGCTTTCTTATTCTCTATTCCTAGATTTCTAGATGGGCTTGCTAGAATTTGGGTGTTTCACATGCATTCTGGATCCATTCTTTGCCCTGTATGCATTATCTTCTCTCATTCTATGGCTTGTCTTAACTTGTGGTATGTTTTTGTCAAATATGTTTTGTCAAATGTCAGTATGTTTTGTGAAATGTGTGATTATGGCTAATGTTTTTGTATTACATTTTGGGAGTGCTATATTTGAAAAACAAATTCTTTATTCTTTCTGCTGTTTTCCATTGGGTGGCAGGCCTTCTGACTAAACTGTTCTCTGACCTCCCTTCAGTATTCTATGTCCTTTTCTTTGAGAGAGGGTAGAAGCTTTGGCAATCACATTTCTACCACCATGCCACCTCTTTTTGGGGTCTTGTTATATGTATGCTTTTTTTTTTGTTTTTGTTTTTGATACTAGGGGTTGGAAAAGGGCCTTGTGCATGCTAAGGAAAACACTTCAGTGCTGAGTTACATCCCTCAGCCTTTTAACATTTTTGGGACAGGGTCTTGTTTAAGTTGTCCTAGTGTCCTTGAACTTGCAATCCTCCTCCCTCCACCTCCCAAGTAGCTAGGACTATAGGCACACAACACCATGCCTAACCTCTTTCATGTTCTGTGGGTCATTTTCTGTTCTTCAGAAAGCCTTTCAGGTGGCATTTTGTCCATTTTGCATCTGTCTTTCAGGGCTGAGTGCCTACAGTAGGACTTACAGAGCATTGGAAGTTGAATGCAGGTGCAGCCTGGGTTCCCTGTTTTCTTGGCCACTGAGTCCATCTCTGCCTGCATGGCTTATGCCTGGGGTCCTCAGGTCTATGCTCAGAAGTTCTGCCCTGCTGCTTCTGTGCTGTCCCACAGATCTTCCTCTGGGAGGGCACTGCTTTCAGTCTTCAGGCCACAAACACCCCGCCTGTGCTGGACTGGAGCCTGAGAGGCTCCCACATAGCTGAGTCTAGAAGGCCTAGGCTCAGAGCGGTGCTGTCTGTGTGAGCTTGGGCATTGGCAGAGCGGTGCTGCATGGTTTGTTTCTCTCATCTGCCTCCACCCTGGTTCTTTGCCCTGCCTGGCCCTGCGGGCTCTGTATGACCACAGCCTTCCTGGCTTGTGGGACTGAGACCCTGCTCCACTAGTGGTTCAGCAGTTCTGGCAGTGCAGTGTGTGATTGCTATCTAGGATATCTACTTTTAGTTTACTTTTGTTTTTTAAATTTTTATTTAGATGTGGTTTGGATCCCACAGTAGTATGTAACCTATGTTTTAGTATTCCATTTCTGTCGTAACGCTACTACAAATGTCATAGTTTCAAACATTTTATTCTCTTGCTTGGGACCTCAGAAATTTTCAGATGACTGTTCAGTTCTGGGCTGTGTTCCAGCTGGAGGACCAAGCAACAGTCAGCTGTGTTGCTATCACTGCTTCCTTGGGTTCATCTCCACCCCCATCATGAAAGCATGTGGCTCAGACTTCTGCTTCCCTTCCTTGTGATTTCCCTGGGTCTCCATGCTCATGATAATCTGTCCACATTGAGATCTTTAGCACATCCCATCTGTAAAGTTCTTTTGATTGTTCAGGCCACAGTCACACATTTGGGGATCAGGGTGTGGACATTGTCTCTCTGTGCCCAGCCTTCCCCAGCATCCCTGCTCACAGCTTCAGTGGCTGCCAGCTTCTGCTCCCTTTCATTTGTCCCACAGCAGCCTTTTTGTCTCTGTGTGAAAAACAGTGTGATGGCTCCTCCTGCCAACATGATTGGATGGGGAAATGCCTCGGATGATGGTGGTGACTATGGTACGCATATGAGAGCTGGCTGTTATCATTGGAAGCTCTCAACGGTTTGCCATCACAGCCCTAGGACATCAGTGAAGCACTCTTGCAGTGTGTGAAGGTGTTTCCAGAGAAGACTGCCCAGAGGACAGTGGGCTAGGGGGACTTTCATGTGTAGACAGCACCATGCTGTACTTCTCTGTAGAGCAGAGGTTGAAGGGAGGCTGCCGCTCAGGGTCCTCCCTCCTCTCTGCTTGCCCGTGTTGTGCCCCTTTCTTCCACCAGTGTCCTGCCATGAGGTTTCTGTCTCACTGCAGGCCTGAAGCAGTAGAGTCTACTGGAACCTGACTCACTCAGGTGCTTTTCAGGACACTACCTCAGCCACAGCCAGCACAAGTGGCAGTAGTGTGTTGTTCTCCTTTGTCTCCAGAATGTCTTCTTACAGTTGGTTTTTTCAGATCCAAACCAGTATGATCTCTTAGGTCCTCAGTGAGTCCTGGCTATGTTCCCTCTGTTGACCCCACTCCTGACTTTTACTCACATCCTCACTTCAGCATAGCCTGAGAGGGAGCCCTGTGCAATTCTAGGAGCCAGTGACCTTCAGGGATGTGGCTGTGGACTTCACCCAGGAGGAATGGGGGCAGCTGGACCCCATGCAGAGGACACTGTATCGTGATGTGATGCTGGAGACCTTTGGGCACCTGCTGTCTGTGGGTAAGGTGGCCCTGCCTGGTATACAAACTGGTTCCACTGAGGATCTCTGTTACATCATGGGAGGGGTGGACGTGAGTTTTGAGGCTGAGGAATGGGGTTGCTAATGCTTGTAACACCTACATTGTCTGCCTAAGTGGGAACCCACTGTGAAGGGAAGCCTTCTCGGGCTGCTCTGGAGCTGCACTGATAGAAATCCACATTTCTTTTCCATGTAGGACACCAAATTGCCAAGCCTGAGGTCATCTCCCTGTTGGAGCAAGGAGAGGAGCCATGGTCAGTGGAGCCTGTGCATCCCCAGAGTTCTTGTCCAGGTGAGGTGGGCCAGTGAAAATGAGGAGCTTCCCTAGAGCACTGAGGCAGGAGCAGAGTAAGGTACCTCCTCAGGAGCTCCAGAGCTCCCAGTGTAGAGCTGCTTCCTCCTCTGCAGGGTTAGGGAAGGACACATGAGCTAGTGGGTCTAGCTTCACCAGCTTCCCTGGTTTCTGCTCTCCATAGCACCCATGGTCCTGCTGCTCTCTGAGGTGACTTCCTGTTCATTACCTACTTGTAAACTTTTGCTTGATTCTTCTCTTGCCAAGTGGTAGCTGTGGTCACAAATACTTCTTTAAAAAGGCAGTAAGCAAAAAAAAAGTATTTTTTATGTATACATATTATGTATTCATATAATTCAGAAACCTCAAAAGTATGAAATGTTCATGCTGGAAAAAGATTCTCATTTATACTCCTTATCCAAACTACTTTTAACTTGCCAAAAGACGGTCTTATGTATGGGCCTGCCTGCCTGTCTTGTCTGTCATTCATTCATTCATTCATTCATTCATTCATTCATTCATTTATTCATTTTTGTACTACTGAGGATTGAATCCAGAGCCTAACATGTGCTGGATTCCCAGCACTTTGAATTAATTAATTAATTTTTCAGATATGGTTTGACTAAGGCAGTGGTTGTATTTCTCCTGCCTCAACCTCCTGGGATGTTCCAGGCATGCACCACTATCTCTGCTAATCTTTTTTCCATACTGTACATTTTTAGTTATTTTCATAGTGCTTATCCAGAGAATTAAAATTAAAATAATTATTTTTTTGTTTAGGAGAGTTTTCTTTTAGTAGATAGGGTCTTAGTATGAAGTCCAAGGCTGGCTTTATATTTGGTGTATAGCCGTGGCTGGTTTCAAACTCATGATGTTCCTGTTTTATCCTCTCAAGTGCTGACAATACTAGTGTGTGCCACCATGCCTTGCTAGCAACTCAATTTATAATAATCTTATTGGACAAATACCAGTTTAATTTTGATAATATTTAGAGACTGCCTTTTTTTATGTATTTGGTACAGGGTCTTACTATGCAGCTTGGACTCATAGTGATCCTCTTGTTGTCAGCCTCCTTAGTGCTGGGATTACAGGTGTGTGCCACCATGTCCACTCTCAGTGGCTGGCTCAGTGTGCCCGGGGGCAGGGCCATTGTGGCACATGGTGCCCAGGATTGAACCCTGGTCCCTGTGCTTGCCTAAGTAGGCACTTAGTCTGCTGTGCTATTTCGCTGGCCCTCAGAGACTTTGCCTTTATATAGCTATCCTCTTTTTATGCTAATATTGTTCTAAATTACATCTTTATACAGTTGCCAATACAAATTTATGATTATTGCTTTATGTTATTATCTTTAAATCAAGTCAGAAGATTTAGGAACAAAAATTTATGTTGTATTTATGTTGTCTCATTATACTTTCTGTATGATATCTTTTATTGGTGCTCTTACTTTGAGTGACTATTGGTGTTCTTTCTTTCAGCTCAAAGATTGCCTTTAGCATTTCTCTGAGTTAGATGGGTTAGCAACAAACTTTTAAGTCTGTTGTTCATCTGGGAGCACTTTGATTCTCCTTTCCTTTTCAAGGGTGATATTGAACATAAAACTTTAGTTGGCAGCTTTTCCTTCTGGCCTTACAGGTTTCTGATGAATAAGCTGGTATCTACTGAGGACTCCTGTGTGTGAGTTGATACATGTGTCTTTCTATTTTTAGTACTACTTTGACAGTGAAATTATGTGGTGGTGGCCCCCTGGGTCACAGTTTTGCAAGGCACCATAGATGTCCTGTTGCTTGGGTTTGCCATCTTTCTGATGAGTGTGCTGTTTGGCATTGCTCTGGCAGCAGTGACTCTGAAACATTGCTTATAATGTTTGACAGGATTCTGCTCTCTGGGGCCCCTTAGCACTGTGAGAGTTTCCTGCCAGGTAACTCAAGAGACCTTGCCTGCCCTGTGGAATCCCAGGCAGGTCCAGGGATGACTGTTACCTGGAACTGAGGCTTTGAGAAAACCTTAGCTCTGTTCTTCTCTCTATAGGAATATGTGGGCTGCTACTTTTTTTTTTTTTCTTTGAAGGCTTACCAATTCAGTTAGCTGAGGAAATAATAGTAGGTCCAGGATATATTATTAAGACACCAAAGAGCTCACTGTCCTTCCTGAAATCCAGTAATTTTCTTGTTTATCATTCACAAGTCAAATGATTACAGAATGCCTAAGAAGTTCATTTTGACAATTTTGGCAGTTTTTCAATTGCTTTCATGGGGAGGATGAAATTGTTTGGTTCTTTTGCCATTTGTAGTGACTTCCAACCACAGATAATTATGCGCTTACAGTATTTCTTTAGGCATTTACAAGAACATATGATTTTGTATCTACTTTTCATTTTTTAAAAGTGGCATACTGTAGGGACTTGTTGGCTGTAGGGACATCCTGGGTAGGAACTTGTGGTGAGAATGAGGAAAACATAGACAAGAGATAATAGCAAGGTCAGGTTGAGATTATCCCTCTCCTAAGCTGAGGAGAGGAACTGCCCAAGATGGGCAGAGCATTTATTTATATCCTCAAGGGGTTAATATTTATTTAACCTTTCTACCAAGCAGTCAGTTAACAAGCTGCAGTGGATTGTTACATGCTTTGAGTAGCTCCCATTTTCTTGGGCTGTCTTTGTCCTGCATGCATAATTGCTTTCCAGCATCAGTGGTTACCATCAGCATACTGTACATACTATATACCTTGTTTCTTTATTTTACTCTAGTGGGAATTTAATGCAGGCTTTGTCTGTGCTAAGCAAATTCTCTACTACTGATGAACATTCCTAGCCCTATTTTATTTTGATCAAGGTCTCCATGCTGGCCTTCAACTTATGACTCTACTTTAGCCTTCCATGCACATGGGATGACAAGCCCATGCAACATGTCCAGCTTCCTGAGGCTTTTGACCTGACATTGTACCACATCTTGAGTCCTGAAGAAGGAAGTCTATGTACCTATTCTCGTGAATGGCTTTGGGGAAGTATCCTTCCTATTGTCCCCTGTTCAGATCTGCAACTTTCTCTGAGAGTTTGTGAATTCAGTAGCTTCAGTCTTCTTGTCCCCTGTTCTGATCACTCTTTTACCACTCTGAGGCCTGTGGTTCCTTTTACTTCTGTACTTTTGTGAAGCTTTTCCATTTTGATCTCAGTAGACAGAACCAGGAACCTTGCCCCTTACTCATGGATGCTTCCTTGTCTTCCTGAGCTGTGACTCTGTACTAGCTCTGCCAGTCTCTCCACTGCAGATTAAGTTTTCTGGACTGCCTTCTAATTTTTAGTCAAGAAATGATCTTTTCTTGAACTCTTAAGATATCCTTTCTCTCAAACATTGACTATGGCATTCATTGGCATTACCCTTAGACATTCCCCTCATAAGATTCAATCTCAGCATTATTAGGAAATTCTCACTTGTTTTTGGTGCGGTGGGTGTTATTTATAGATTTATATCTCTGAAATCTTCCTTTTGAGATCCTTACCAGTAAACCTATAGTGGGTCTAGTTGCTTTTTAAATAAAGCCAGATTTCAAGACTGAATTGCTTTGCTGTTTACTCATTGTCTAGCTGGCTCCTGCCATTCAGTCAGCCCGTGTCACTTTTTGGTCAGAGCCTTGTATGTGAACTGCTGATTGCTTCTGACCATGCTGATTGCTATTCCAGCTTCTCTGTCTTCTGGCATGCATATTTCAGTCTCTTGATGACTACTGCCTGGCATGTTCTCTTATCACATAAACTTTGATTTCCTGGAGAAAGAGACTGCTTTTTTGTCTTGTCTCTGATGCTAGACACACAGTCTGACTCAAGTAGAGTATGAAATTATACAATCATGGGGGGGCCGGGGAGATGGCTCAGTGGAATAAGTGCTTCCCTGGCAAGTGCAAGGGCCTGAGTTCAATCTGGTCTGGTTCCAAAAAAAAAAATTATACAATCATGGTTCATTCAGCCTTTCTTTTGGGCAGTCTCTCGGCTAACATAACTGTCTTCTGGGAGCTACATTGGATTATTTACTAACTTTTGGGAGCTAAGTTTAAAATTTGTAATAAGTGCCAGTTTTTGAGCAGAGTAGAGCTTCTGTTATATGGGCTTAGGTGATGAAATGGGGAAAATGTCACACAGTGAAGGGAGAAAGTACAGATAGAGAACAAAGTGTACCTGGTTGGTAACTGGAGCTGTAGACCTGTGGGAGTCTAAACAATGAATCCTCTTTCACTAGACATCTACATTCTAGTCTTCAGTTTATGAAAATGGCACCTTATATGGCTGATGTAGGTTTTCAAATGTAAATAAAGAACTTGAGGTAAAAAGAAGATCCTGGTTTATCTGGGTAGATTCTAAATGTAACCACAAAGGTCCTTGTAAGAGTGAGGTAGTAAGGAGAGACAGAGAGTGGTGATGAAGTCTGAAGCTGAGTGATATGCCCTGAAGTGGGAAGAAAGAGCAGTCAGCCAGAGAGTGCATGAAATACAAGGTGACAGATTTCGCCTGTATTCTCTGGAGTGTGCACACTTTTCTGACAGTTTCTTTGTATACCAGCAAAAGCCCTTTATGTTTTTGACTCCCAGAACTGTAAGAAAGTAATTTTATGTTGTTGAAACTTTTAAGTTAATGTGGTAATTTGTCACAGTAGCATAGGAAGCTAATACATTCTTTTCAACTGTCGGAGGATAGATAGTTCAGTAATAATCTCTCTGTCTGTCTCACACACTCTCTCTCTGTCTCTCTCTCTCTGTCTCTCTCTCTCTCTCTCTCTCTCACACACACACACACACACACACACATATTTTCAGTGTCTCATTCAATCATGAGAAAAGTATACTTAGGATAATGGCAAATACAGCATTTTAGTGTATATGATTATATGACTGTGACCTTTCTTTTGTACTGGGGATTGAAACCAGGGCTTTCACACTAAGCTTTATCTTCAGCTCTTTTTGTTTTTTAAATTTTGAGATAGCGTCTCACTAAGTTGCCTAAGCTGCATTTGAACGTGTGGTCGTTCTGTTTCAACCTTGCAGTGTTGTGCCTTTGCAGGTGTGTGCTATGATGCCTGGCTTCCAGTCCATTTGTTATGTACTTGGTGTAAAGTGATTCTGAACTGGGTATGGTGGCACCAGCTGGTAATCCTAGGAGGCTGAGGTGAGAGGATTGCAAATCCAAGCACAGCTTACCCGATTTAGTGACTTAGCAAGACCCTGTTTTCTTTATTAATTTGTATTTTATTTTGTTTATTTGGAGGTAGGGTCTCACAATATAGTCTAGAATTCCTTGAATTCACTGTGTGGCCAGACTGGCTGCAAAAATCCTCCTACTTAGGCCTCCCAAGTGTTGGGATTACAGTCATGTGCCACCATAACTGCCAAGACCCTGCTTTAAAATTTAAAAAAACAGCCTTCTGTAGGAGAACTTCAGCAGAAATATAACCTCAGGAGTGTTCCTAAACTGTAGTGATCTGCTACCTTTTAAGCTGGCAGAGCTTGTGTCCTTGACAGAATTTTATAGAATAGGAAATAATATAAGAACATTATATTGTAGATAAGATCCTGAGTTGAAGTCTTGGTTGATGATGCTTCCTCTCAACCCTACTGTTTCCTTTTTTCAGGTGTCCAGATGAAAAGTGAGAAGACATAAACCAGAAGTGAATTAGGTCACTATTCATTGATTTCAACATTACTCACTAAGGGCCTCCCCCAGTTAACAGTTATTTCTTGCTTTTTACCTTAATAGCACTCATTGTATTCTTTTGTCAGGCACCTTCACCACCATCCTGGGTTCAGTGTCTTGCTAGGGAGATGTTATCACAGGATCAAGTGAGCTCAGTGCGATAGTTCATTAAAGTGAAAGGATGCTCTACAACATCAGTGAAGGGCAGGTGCACAAGGTCAGTCCAGAGGAAACCAGGTGCTAACCTCTGTTTTCCCAGTGGATTTGCATAAGACCCATCTAGTTCCCTCAGGAAGGACTTGGGACGTCATGTCTTAAGTTGTCTACTAGGAAATATGCCTGAGCCCAAGAGACTAGGTGTTCATGGGGCTTTTGACTCAGGCTCACAGTGCTTATATGATTGATTTGGATCACTGAATCCCCCAAAAGGAAAGTACATGTTTACTGTAAATGAATGGCAGTGTGTACATAAACTATCTAGAGAAATCAGTAGTGTGTTTTAAGACTTTGGACATACAAAGCTGTGTTACTAGTTAGGACATTTAAAGGTATCAATTCTTAGGCATTGGCTGAGGGTCACTTTTGAAATAGACTGGCTTGGTAATTTGTAAAGGTGGAGCAACTCAGTCCTTCATAGTTAACTCTTTACTCTCTATCATTCTTTTGATGGGAAAGTACTCTTCAGTGGTTTTATTCATACTTGGTGCATATTGTATATTCAGGTTGTCTGTAGGTCACTTGCCCTTTTTTATGATATTCTCTGCTTCCTAAGTATGTGCTTGAATAAAATTCTTGCCTTTTTAGTAATATGGGAAGTAAATCTCATCATTCCTGTTGTTTCTTGAGGTCTTTGTGCTCATATAGCTGTTTTTTGTCTTCTTTCAGAATGGATGAGAAATCTTGAAAGCAGAGCACTGATCTCAACACAGAGTATTTTTGAGGAAGAACAACCCCATGGCATGAAGTTGGGAAGATGCCTATGGGATGAGTCTTGGTTTTCCAGATTAGGAGTTTTGGGATATAAAGACCAATTAGAAATGTATCACATGAATCAGAGTACAGCTATGAGGCAAATGTTCTTCATGCAAAAACAAATACTGTCTCAAAGAGGTTCTGAATACTGTGAACTTGGGGCAGAATATAGTGAGAGTTTAAACTTTGTTCCATCCCAGAAAGTTTCACAATTAGAACATTTTTATATACCTGACACACAGGCAGAAAGTTGGAGATTCAACTCGGCCATAATGTATGCAGATAAAGTTACCTGTGACAGTAATTGTGACAGAACATATAACCGGTCCATTCAACCTATTCATCCTATAAAGATACAGACTGGAGATGATATTTTCAAATGTTCTGATGATATGAAATCCTTCAATGATGTCATGCAGTTTGGTGATCAGAAAGGAATATACACAGGAGAAAAACTATATGAATATAAGGAATGCCATCAAATTTTTAATCAGAGCCCATCCTTTAATGAACATCCAAGACTTCATATTGGAGAAAACCAGTATGATTACAAAGAATATGAAAATGTCTTTTACTTCTCATCCTTTATGGAACATCAAAAAATTGGTCCTGTACAGAAAGCATATAAATACAATGAATGGGAGAAAGTCTTTGGATATGACTCTTTCCTTACTCAACACACAAGTACGTACACTGCAGAGAAACCCTATGAATATAATGAATGTGGAACATCTTTCATCTGGAGCTCTTATCTTATTCAACATAAGACTCATGCTGGTGAGAAACCCTATGAATGTGATAAATGTGGAAAAGTTTTTAGGAATCGTTCAGCCCTTACCAAACATGAACGTACTCACACTGGAATAAAACCCTACGAATGTAACAAATGTGGGAAAGCCTTCAGCTGGAATTCTCATCTGATTGTACATAAGAGAATTCATACAGGAGAAAAGCCTTATGTGTGTAATGAGTGTGGGAAGTCCTTTAATTGGAACTCCCATCTCATTGGACACCAGAGAACTCATACTGGAGAGAAACCATTTGAATGTAGGGAATGTGGGAAGTCATTCAGTTGGAGTTCCCATCTCATTGCTCACATGAGAATGCACACAGGAGAAAAACCCTTTAAATGTGATGAATGTGAAAAGGCTTTTCGGGATTACTCTGCTCTTAGTAAACATGAAAGGACTCATTCTGGAGCAAAGCCTTATAAGTGTACAGAGTGTGGAAAATCCTTCAGCTGGAGCTCTCATCTCATTGCCCACCAGAGAACTCACACAGGAGAGAAACCTTACAACTGCCAGGAATGTGGTAAAGCATTCAGAGAACGCTCAGCCCTCACCAAGCATGAAATTATTCATTCTGGAATTAAACCGTATGAATGTAATAAATGTGGAAAGTGTTGTAGCCAGATGGCTCACCTTGTTAGGCATCAAAGGACTCATACTGGAGAAAAACCCTATGAATGCAATAAATGTGGGAAATCCTTTAGTCAGAGTTGCCACCTAGTTGCTCATCGGAGAATCCACACTGGTGAGAAACCCTATAAGTGTAATCAGTGTGAAAGATCCTTTAACTGTAGCTCTCATCTTATTGCTCATCGGAGAACTCATACTGGAGAGAAACCATATAGGTGTAATGAATGTGGGAAAGCATTTAATGAGAGTTCTTCCCTTATTGTGCACCTAAGAAACCATACTGGAGAAAAACCCTACAAATGTAATCATTGTGAGAAGGCTTTCTGTAAGAACTCATCCCTTATTATTCATCAGAGAATGCACAGTGGACAGAAGCGCTTTATATGCAATGACTGTGGTAGAGCCTTCAGTGGTCACTCAGCCCTCCTTCAACACCAGAGGAGTCACAGTGAGGGGAAACTGCCCATGAACTGATCAGAGAGTTTTATTGTAATTTGATAATACACTGAAGATATCAATATAAGCAAGAGGAAAAGTTTTAAATTAAGAGTTCAGTGAGACTTTATGATTCCATATGAAATTTAGGAGTAAAATCAATAGGTAAAAGCACAACAGTTTTATAGTCTTCATTCAACATCAGATAATTAGAAAAGAGAAATAAACACCCCTTGTGGTGTCTAGGATCCCCTGCTTAAGTAACATGATTTGGGAGTGAGGTGGTTGCTTTTTCAGCACACTTAAAGATTTTATAGGTAGATCAGTGCAGTGTGCGTTACTAAGGGAAAATCCTATGCCAAGAATGTTGTGGTACTTGTAATAGCTTTTCATCAGGCCAGAGAACTGGAGACTTACATTTTGTGCATAATTTTAGAAATTCAGATAAAATTTACTGTGACAGGAGGGGCTAGGTGCTAGAGTAAAGAACACTAAATATGAATTTGAGAAAAGATAGTATAGCATTCAGTGGGGTATTTACTCTTGATCAAGATTAACCTTAGGAAACAATTAGTGATATTTCTGATGGTGGAAAAGTTGTCTGTAGAAGTCTGAGGCTGATGATGTTGGCACAGAGGTGACGCTAAATAACCCAGGGTGTCAGTGTCTTGTGTGCTCGTTACTGCATTGCTGGACAGTTAGTCTAATTTCTAGGTGGTCAGTAGAAATTATACAGTATTATGGACACTGAATCAGTATACAAGGAGGAATGAAAAGGAGAGAATTGTGTGTCCCTGTCTACTGTAGCAGATCTAAAAAGTGTGTAGGGGTAAAGATCTAATAGATTCATAGGGAAATTAACCCAGTTAAATTTATGTTGTTTTATAAGCATAGCACTTACCGTGAGCTAGGCTTCAAGTGTTTTTCAAATATTAGTTCAACTATAAGTTATTCTCTTAACTGTATGAGGTAGGTACTGTTAATCCAGGTTTATGATCGAGGAGACTGAAATGGCAAAAGTGGGGTACCTCCAGGAACAGTGCTGTGACTGCAGTTTCATGGGCCATATTTTTAACCACTGTCATCCTGACTCTCCAATGATGCATTTCCCAAATGTTTCCTCATTTTTTGTTCATTGTTTGAATAGTAGAGATTTGATAATAAAATTCAAGAAAATCTTAACTAGTGAGAAGCTGTTACCTGGCTCCTGTTTTCTGAAGGGTTTCTGGAAATAAGAGAGCTAAGATCCCTTTGGCATGGGAAGAAGTCTGTACTCTACATTCAGAATCACTAGTTCTCTGGACCTATAAAGTTATCAAGACTTTGACTGCTTATAGACCTGAGGGCTCCAGTGCCCAGAAGACTTTCTGACATCTCCCCAGCTGTCACTGTTTCTTGGGAAGAGACAGGCACTCAACAGCGAGCTTCATCCACTCCCCAACCCCCTCCTTACCTCTCCTCTACTGGGCACTGTTTAATCTGCTTTACATTCTGGGAAGTTTCTTTCATTGTCAATATTTTTTGTCTTTCTCATTTTGGACCTTTCTTATAGGGTTCTTATTACTTAGATGTTAGCACACCCACCTCTGTTTATATCTCTTGTTTTCTGATTATGTTACATTGTATTGACATTTTCTGAATCTGCTCTTCTAGTTTGCTAATCTGTTCCTGAGCTCTTAATTGTTTTGGTACTTATTTCCTCTATTGTGTTTTCATTTCAATAATTGTTTTACAAGCCTGACACTGGTGGGTTCTTTTTATATGTTTATAATGTCATTTCATATTGCTAAAGCATGCTTTTTCTCTGTGTGTTCAAGAGGGTTTCTGCAATTTTACTCTGTCTCTTAATGTCTGCTTCTGTTGGGCCTTTAACATGGTGTGTTTATCTTTTGAAATACTTACACCTGTTACTGTAACATCAGTTGCATCTCCCTGGGCCATGGGTGTTTTGTAAAGGACAGAATGAAGCCCCAAGTTGAAGGTTCAGGCATCAGGAAAACTTATGTTTTTGTTTTCTTTTTACTTAGTTCTGGGGATTGAATCTAGGGCCTTTGCCCTGAGCTATACCACTACTGCTTTCTCATTTTCCGTTTTTCAAAGTTGCTAAGTTGCACAGATTGAACTTGTGTTTCTCACCAAGCTCAGATTGCTCCTGCCTTGACCTCAGATCATTGCATAGGAGGCTGGTACTTTCAAGTCCAAGTTCGGGAGGTGAAAAGCCCAGCAGTACTGTTGTGTTCTGTTAGAGTTGTGTTGGGTAAACTCCTGTCCTGCTTCCCTCCCCACTCCCCCCCACTCTATCCAGTTTAGATCATACCCAGGACTTCTCAGAGCTCCTGATCCCTTCTAACCTTTGGTGTCTTACCATGAGGCTTATCTGAGTAGTGTCTACAGGTGAGTAGTGTCCGGGTCTGTCTGGAGATGATAGCAGCATAAGGTTGTGGAAGGTCCTGTGGACCAATGTCCTTGCCTCATCCTGGACAGCAGCAGTGCAGAGCACAGCTCCAAACCTTTGTGCAGCTTTGCTTCTGTATGTTGGAAATCACATACTGACCTGTGGCACACATTAGCATCACATAGTAGGCTCTTTTGTTGGCTGTATAGCAGACCCCAGGACTGTGGGGTGTCACGTGTTCTCTACTGGGTGCTTGGGATATAGTAGTTTCTCCTGATGTCTTAGGAACATGTGACCAAAGTAGCTCTCAGGTTGTTCCTGGGGTGCCAAGCTCCTCTATAAAGACAGCAGAAGTTCCAAAAGCATTCACAATGAGCAGCTGGCCAGAGGAAAGAGCCCAGAGTGGATTTGGGTAGAGCGCAGGCTGTTGAGAGGCTGTTGTGGCTTTGGAGCTCTTGGAAGATAAGGCTTCCTGATCTAAACCTTGTCTCTGGCTGAGCGGGTTAGCCAGCAGGGCAGTGGCTGGAGTGCATTCCTGTGGGCCATGTATGACCATGACATGGACTGCGCTATGGCCTCCTGTGGTCTCATCCTCCATAGCCTCACCACTGTCCCCCATGTGTGGCATGCTGGATGAGGCAAGGCAGCTAGTCTGTTACGATCCTACTATAAACAGCTAGCTGTTCATGGTCACCCACAGTTCTAGCACAGTGGGAAGAAAAAGTCTGTAACACATGAAGCATGTGTACCTACTGTGCCTGAGTACATAGACCATGGGTGGGAGAACCCAGCTCTGAGGATGGTGATGACACTGGTCTCATTCCATGCAGGGTTGCAGTTTGGTTTGATGCAGTGATAGGCTTATGGGAACATCTGGATTTGGCTCATAGGAAGGGAAGAGGGTGCTGGGAAACAGCCCACTGTGTATCGCAGGCCAAAGGGAGAGTAAGGGAGTAGGCACTACCACAGAGGCATGAACACGTGTGGTAGCACCAATGTGGCCACACTAGGCCTAGAGTTAGGATGGCCCTCTAGGTAAAGCCACACTTACTTCTGTCCCTAGTAAGAAACTAGCAGTGAACCACTGGCCATTTCTAGTACTACAGGGCTATTTTAGAACCATGCATTTCCTCTTCCAAGATGATGGTAGTGAAGTGAATGTCTATGAGGTAGAATGTCTATGGGTTAGCCTTGTCCTAGAACAAAGGGTTTCTAAGAGCACTGGGACTCTATTTAAGATCTGGCCCTCAAAAAAGCATTTGCAGCTGGGTGTTGTGCTGGCACTTAACTATATCAGGCAGTGCACTGGAGAGTGCTACTGAGCTACACCGTGATGTGTTGCTGAGCACTGCTGTGAGGTCACCTCGCAACAGCTAGAGCCACATTGGCGCGTTCACGACAGAGGCAGCAGTCTGATGGTAAGCTAACTCAGAAGACAGGAGGAGAGCAGCAAGCCCCTCTGCTGGAGAAAGGCATCTTTGTGCTCTGTGCCCACCAGAGGCAGCCTTCTCAGGTACAGACAACATGCCCCCACGAGCTGTTGGGGGAATTTTACTGGGACCTGCACAAGCATAAACTTCAGGGGTCTTCAGGCAGAAGGAAAACTGTTCAAGACAAGTGTGGGAATGTAGGAGGCACTGAAGAGCAAAAAAAATATACCTTCATTCCTTTGTTTTTTCTGGCACTGGGCCTTCATACTGAGCTACATCCTCAGCCCTTATTTTTTGAGTCAGGGTCTTGTTAAGTTGCCCAGGTATGGGCTGGAGTATGTGTCTCTTCTGTCTCAATCTCCTGAGTAGCTAGGGTCAGAAGTGTGCACCAGTAGGCACGGGTAGACAGGGTTTTGATCGACTCAAAGCAGCCTGACCTCCCCCAGGGTTGAGGGGTCACAAGATCTGCTTTTGGGCCTCTGGGCCACAGTGAGGTGCCAGGGTAGGTGGTGCAGTTTCAGGCAGATGGACGAGTATGGGAGGGAATGAGTCACCAGTGTGGAGGCCAATCAGCCAGACTGTGTGCAGAGATGAGGTCATCACATGGCCCTGCCTTGTGATGTTGCAGAGTCCCTGTGCAAGGCAGCAGACACACTTGCAAGGGAGGCCAAGGTGCATGCTTCTCAGCCTGGGATGGAGGCATGAGAGAGACTTGTGCTCCCAAGGAGACTCACCTCATTGAGAACTGGGGACCTGCTCTATTTTCCAGCCAGAAATCACCAAATTTGATTCTACTCCCCAGACTCGAGATTCTGAAATTTCCTTGAATCTCTGCACCTTGATCCCATGCACTCAAAAATGTGTCCTCCAGCCATGCTCTAGAGATGCCTGCCTTGTGAGCAGGATTCCTGCCTTGTGAGCAAGTACAAGGCAGTTCTTGTACTTGCTGAATTTTGGCCCCACTCAACAAAGGGAGCTGGGTTGGTTGGGCTGACTGAGATTTTACCTTGCACAGGGCCAGCTGCAGTCCCTGCAGTGATCCCACAGCTGTATGTGACCCAGAGCAGCAGCTCCAGGAGTGACTGTGAAGGCTTCTGGGAGAAAGAGAATGTGAGCACTGCATGTGAGAGGTAAGCCCATGCTGTGGGGGATAGACAGCTGAACCATAGCTGAAAACTTTATGTCCCAGAAGGGCTCACTGCCAAGAGCTACTCTTTCTCCAGTACAAGTGGAACTAGCTTGAGAGGAGTCTCCCACTTTCTTTATCTAACATGAAGCCATATACAGAACTGCAAATCTCCATTTTTGTCTCATAAGTGGTTAGCTGAACTGTGTTCATGTGACTACATCCAGAGAAATGCCCACTGCTTGACCAGACACGAGTTCAAGCTTCCCACAGATATTGGGGAGAAGCAAGTTTTGCTGTCCTGCTCTGATGCCCCCTTGGACCATTATGCTCTTGTTGCTTTCTGGCCTTTAACTTCCCCACCTGAATACAATTCCTTTCCCCTGAGTGTTGTTGTCTTTTCGATTAGTGTTTCCTGTTGCACTTGTCTTCTGTTCATTTGAAGCTCATTCTATCTTTAGTTTGGTAGAGAAATACTGAAGCTGTTTCTGCATTGAGATATTCTGGGTCTGAGGAGCTTCTGAACAGCTTCCCCAGGAGGGACAATGACTTTTGCTTTTCTCAGGTTCTCTGGATGCTGTGAATGAAGACCAGTCAGGGCCATGTGTAGGACAATTCATGACAACTGGTGTGGAAGACCTGTTCTGTTCTGGCAGCAGTAGGAGTTGGTCCTTGGAGATCACCAAACCACACTCAGGGCACCTTGTCCCACAGGAGGCAGAGATGTCAGGGAGATACTTGGGCCCCTTTCTTGGCTTAATTGTGGCTGAAAACAGTGCCCTCTGGCCATGGGGCCTGGAGACTGCTGTCTGGAGACTGGTAGATATTAGCTGCCCTCAGTCCCCCAGAGAGACTGAAGCCCCAGCCCCAGAACTCAGCCCCCAGTCTCCTTCCTATGGTGAAGAGATTCTGTCCAGGTTGCTGAAATGAAGAGCACAGGAGGAAGCCACGGAGTAAGGAGCTTGGCAGTGCTGGGAGGAGAAAGAGAACCATAGGTAGGGGCACTGGCAGCTTTCACAGTGGGTGAGGCCAAAGTACAGGCGGTAGGCTGTTCCAAAAGTAGAGCATCCTGTCCTGGAGGTGAGTGTCCTTCTCTCCTGATCTCTTTGACTTCCTGTTGTGGTCTGTGAGTCCCCATGAAATTCTCTCAGACACTTCCAGCTTGGGTCCAGCCTCAGCATCCTGGAGCTCAGTAACCATGTAATCTAGTCCGGCCTGGTCTGCAGGTTTTCCTTATCTGGTTAAACACTTCCAGGACTTCTGTACTGTACAAAGAATCTATGGACATGTGGGTGATTTTTAAATATTCTATTGTATTTGGTTTTTTATTTTGTGGTGACACTCAGTGCCAGGTCTGGTTGGAAGTTTAATCCTGCAGGAGATTCTGCTGTCTCCATCATAGAGGACAATTAGAATGATTCTTATCATTCTTGAGGAATGTTTTATTTCATCATAACTGCTTCCTATTCCTTCCTTCCTTCCTTCCTTCCTTCCTTCCTTCCTTCCTTCCTTCCTTCCTTCCTTCCTTCCTTCTCTCTCTTTCTTTTCTCTGTCTATCTTTTTCTTATAAAGGGTCTCACTGTGTAACTAGGCTAGTCTAGGATTTCTGGGAAGGGTGTGTGCCACCATTACCCATCTGTGCCATGGTTTTAAATGGAATAGATAACTACCTGTGAGATGGAAGGATGTGGAGAAATTGTTGAGTTTATGTCTTAATGAATCCCTTCTGTAGAGTCACATCAGGTTTTATGTTGATTATTGATATATTTCTCCTTCAAGGACAGTGGCTTAACTCTGTCTGATGGATTGAGTAAAACTTCAGGAGCCCTCTGAGCTGGGCACATGGGAATGAGTTGAGACATATGCTAGCTTCCTCAAACACAGGCATCATGAGTTTGGGTTTTGTCTTTATAGTAATCATCTAGTTCAGGGCTTCATATGGTAGGTCAGATTATTAACTCTCCTGATTAAGGCTACCTCAGCACATATTCAGTTTATAAAGGCTGAATTTTATTGAACGTGAACTTGTCACCATTTGATTTTTAAATATTCTATTGTATTTGATTTTTTATTTTGTGGTGCAACTAGGGATCAAACTCAGGACTTTGTGTTTTCTAGGCAAGCACTTACTCCACTGAGCTATCTCTACAGCCCCTTGATTTTTAAATATTTTATACTAATTTTCAAATATAATTCTATTTCCATTTTAATGGTTAGCTTTTATCAAGTACAAGATCTGATAAAATCTATAGTAAATGTTTGCCCTTTAAAATTCATTTACAAAAAAATAAAAAAAATAAAATAAAATTCTTTTACATATTGTCAATCCCTTTAAAATATCCCTTTCACCTTCATCTTTGAGTGTATTTATCCCATCTCCTTGCTACTTTTTAAAGCTTTCTCTGGAGTCATTAGTTGTGCTGTTCTTGCTGCCTCATGTCCTGAATCAATGCAAATGTTTCTCTCTTCTGGTAATTCTGGCCTCAGGGAAGAGCAAAAAGTCACAAGGTGCCAGATCTGGTGACTCAGGAGAATGAGGACACACCATTATGTTTTTTTTTAAAATGTGTTTGGTATCCAGTCTCACTACACATTTTAGACTCATAGTGATCCTGTTTTCAACCTCCCAAGTCCTGGGATTATAGGCATGTGCCATGGTCTCAGTGTGCCTGGGTATGGAGCCCACATAATGTGTGGTGTGGGGAATGGAACTCTGGTCCCTATGTTTGCCTAAGCAGATGCTTAGTCTGCTGAGCTATCTCACAGGCTCCATTATGTTTTTATTTAATGGGAATTTCTATAAACTGATTCCAAGCAATGAAGCATCCATAAAGATACGAAAGAGGACTTTCAGAACTGCTTCTGAAGGTGGCAGCAACCATGGGATAAGTGTGTTCAGGAGAAGATGAGGATTTTTTTGGGAGTCTTTTACTGTAATAAAGTTTTACATTATACTTTTATTAACCCTTGTACATCAAAATATATAATGGAAACTTTTATTTTGTGGTTAAGAGCATTAAACCAGGGAATGCTGAACTACATGTTCAGCCCCTTTAAATTCAGACAGTCTCAGTTTGTACCAGGGCTGGTCTCAAAGTCCTGAACCTCCTACCCTCAGGTTCCTGTGTACTGGGGCTACAGACATATACATCTGTGCTCAGCAGTCATTATTTTGATTTTCCTTATGTGTTGTCACTTAGAGGAACTTCTAAAGAGCTTCATTTCCAATTTTCTTTTGTGTTCCATCTTTTATATACAGAGCCTGGTCTCTTCCCTTGTGTCTGAATTTCCCCTCATGATTATTTGCATGTCATCTTTGAGCAGGGGCGATGCTAATCTCTGTATTGTTCCAATTTTAATATATGGGCTGCCAAAGCAAGCACTCCCCCCATGATTATTGAAAAGGATTCTAGCATGAAAATGGAGAGTGTAGGTAAGCACTTGTAGTTTATCAAGGTCATGCCTGGAGCTGAATTACATTTCTGAGAAGGTAAATGCTATGCTGATGTTTCACTGTACACCACAATTATGAAAGTTAACAGCTGTGGAGGTGCTCTACCCTGCTTCTGTATCAAGTTATACATTGTAATTAATTTCTGACCCAAACTCCTTTTTCCTTGGAATCATGGAACCATTATAAAACCAATTATTATGCATAAAGGAAAGTTGTTACTTGACCAGAGAATAAGGCCTTGGAAGAAATTATTTACAGGACAGCTTCCTATCCCAAAAGGAATGGGGGTCCTTTTTTAAAGGAGAAGCTGGGTATGATGGTACATGCCTGTAATCCTAACTCTTTGTAAGGCTGAAGTCAGAGCATCGCAAGTTTGAACCCAATGTTGGCAGCTTAGTGAGATCCTGCCTCAAAATTTTAAAAAAGGGACTTGGAATGTAGCTCAATAAAAGGGCCCCAGGTTGAATCTCCAGTACTTAATTTTAAAAATAAAATTAAGAGGAGAGAGGGATTTTTATTAATGAGCATGGCTTTATTTCTGACTTTCTGGAGAGCAGATTGGGTTCATCAGAGGTGAGGTTCTGCCTTCCTTTAATCGTTATTATGGGCCAGGTGCAGTGTGGGTCAGAAGCCTTAAAAGGCAGATGTACAGGAATTTTATTGGTATACTAGTGAGATGGTGGCATGAGAAAGCTGTGTCCTTGGTTCCACTCAGACGTAATGGAAGAGTTCATGGAACAGCGATACACTCACAGCATAACATAGGCTTGCAGGTGCCCAGTGGGTAACTGAAAGCAGGATGGAGCTGGCATCCTTCCTTCCCTCCTTCCCTGCCTCCCTTCCTCCTTCCTTCCCTCTCTCCTTCCTTCTCTCCCTCCTGCTCTTAGTATGGGAATTGAACTCAGAACCTTGTGCTTGCCAGGCAGACACTGTGCCATTAAGCTATATCCCTAGCTCACTGCTTCATTCTATATCTGTCTCCTTTTTTACCTTAAAACTCTAGGTCAAATCCTTGCTCATCTCTAAGTACAGGAAAGCTAATCACTTAAGTACTGTTTGAAAAGTGGTCATAAGGGTGTAGTTGCCCTCAGTTTACCGAGCCAACCTCATCCTCCTTCAAGAGCAAGATTTGCAGAAACATTCAGTTACCACCTTCACAGACTGCTGTGTAGAGCCTGGAATGATACCCAGTGCTGCCCTAAACCTGCAGCCTTGCAAACCCAGCAGTGTTGAGAACCCCCTTTCCCCACAAGCAGAAAAGTCATATCAGGGGAACTGAATTTTCACCTGTAGACACAAGAACTTCTCTGGAGCCACCTTGAAGATTCAGTGCAGAGATTACCACCAATCATGCCAGAGCTTGACCAGAATTACCACCCTTGCCAGCTGTGTCAATCCCAAAACTTTGTCTTTATCACCCTTTTCTGTAAGACCCCAGTGTTGCCCTCAGCCTCTTGCAGATGATATTGTGTCTCCTCTGTCCTTTCTATGTGGCCATGATGATTAGACCACTGTTCTTTTTGGTAGGTGTCATGGGACAGGTGACCCACCATGGTCTGTTGGGACCCTTGAAGCAGATGCCTTTGCCCTAAAACGCTAGTAACACTATATCTACTCAACTCACTGAATATTCCTTTTTTAATGTATTTAGTACAGGGTCTCACTACACAGATTGGATTTATAGTGATCCTCCCATTTTTCAGCCTTCCAAGAGCTGGGATTACAGGTGTGCACCACCATGCCCAATCTCAGTCGCTGTCTTAGCATACCACCAGGGGCAGGGCTGGCATGGCCTGCTGGAGATCAAACCCTGGTCCCTGCATCTGCCTAAGCAAGTGCTTTAATATGCTGAGCTATCTTGCTGGCCCTCAATGAATATTCTTAATTCCACTTGGAGTTGCAACCCAGGCCATCTTAATTAATAATGTTTACAAAACTCAAGCCAACATTATATTTTACACAATAGCATACAGGTTACATAATGGGTAGGAAAGGATTAGCAGGGCCATAGGACTTGAAAATACCAATCAGACAGGAGCTGATGGAGTGGCCAGACAAGATTACAGCTGAGCAGAGCTGCTTGCCGTCCACAGGTCTGGACAGAGAGGCCACCCTCATGTGGGCAGAAGGGACAGAGTCAGAGTTTTTGCTGTCAACCCTGGACACATTCATTAGGTGCAGTGATAAGATGGTGGCAGACGTGAACCACTGTTCCCAGACTAGAGTGTCTACCTAGCCATGGGATCTGGGGGAAGGGCTCCTGGGCCTGGTTTCTCTGCTGTGGTCTTGGTTTTCATGTACCTCTGAATGTGCTTTGATAATTTCACTGGTGGTGGCTTTTCATCAGCACGCTTAGTTTGTCAGTTCATCCCTTATGAGTGTGCTAGGCAGCCAAGGGTGGCTCTTAATAAACCTGGTGTGTCCAGCAGCTAGCTCTTGGTTGTCCTTTGGCACAGACAAGTTACCAAGTCAGCCTGGCTTGGTGTTTGCACTCCGAGTGGACCAAACTGCTGCTTGATGAAGCAAAGTCATAGGGCTGGGCGCAGTCTGGGAGCCACTGTTCCATACAACATAGTCAGGGAAGGGAACAGCCCAATCCATGCAGAAGGTAATGAGCCTGGTGTGACGGGAAGCTCCATATGGGGTTCTTAATGACTGAAACCAGTTTTATCCTGGTTTGTCCTGCATCTGGTTTTCAATAGCTATTGAGGTCCCAGCTGCCTGAATCAGAACATGGATTAGAAAAATGATAGTCTCCTGGGGTTTGGGAGGTGTTTCCTAGTGACAGTTCTGGGAGTAATTTTTTGTGTTTCTATAAAACCCATGACAGGGATTTCCACATTTTGTCACCCCAGCTTCACAGGAACAGGCAGACACCACATTCCATGCAGCCCCAAGTGACCCAGATAGCTACCTCAGCATGGACTTCTGCTTGCCAAAATCCTAATTAAGTTTAGGGTTAAAAGATATACCTGACTAATAAATCACAAGATGTCTACAAAAGCACAGTAAAACAGACTCTGTTCTGTGTCTGTGGGCCTAACTACCTCTCAAGCCAGCCTGGTGCAATGTGAGAAAGCTCTCAGAAAGTTGGCACCCAAATACATTGTATGCATGTGTATATTTTTTTCCTGTACTGTTCTGTTTGTTCTCTATTTCTATAGTCTACTTGGACCTAGTGGTTGCAAGAGCAAGAAAAAAATAGTCCTGGCATGAAAACTGAACTTTTCCACTTACCCTACATGTGAGACATTTACTGATGTTATTAATATCTCCTTTCTTGATTATTTCTGATTAGATTCACTTGCAGTGTTTCAGTCCAAAAAAGAAGTTGGGTTGTTTTCTGTATGGCCTTCTTTTCTGTCTCCAAGATCAAATACTCAAGATCTGAAGCTTAGAGGAGGTGAGGTTTATTTAGCTCACAGACCCAGGGGTTTCAGAAATTCCATGCTCAGCTGGCTCTGAGACAGAAGGGGGTGATGGAGGAAAGCTCTGTCATCTAGGAAGCAGAGCACAGGGGAATCGCCAGTGAGAGGCCAGCAGAGCCCCCAGCATCATGGCCCCTCAACCTGACCTACCTCCTCCATCAGGCTTCATTTCCTAAGACCCCACCAAGGGAGGGTATCATCAGTGGGTTAACCCAGCAATGAGGTCAGCATCCTGCCAGTGCAACCATCTCACCAGGAGTCAGTCAGTTCAAGCTGATGATTGAGATCAGCCAGTGCAAATACAGTATGTAGGTTTTAAAATACTAAAAGTTAATATATGGCTTCCCTTACCTGGGAAGCTCATGATTTCTGTCTCTGAAATTTCTAGAGGTTAGATAGTTATGTATGGAGCTGATTTACTGCAAATATCAATACTATCTCATGTTATAAAAAGCAGTGAAGTCTATTCAAAATTAAACCTGTGCATAGATTGCATTATTTTATCACAGTAACCCCGTGGGGCTCGTATAATTCATTCCTGTCATGTAATACACGAGGCAACTGATGTGCAGAGCGACTTGGCCAAGCGCAAACACCGAGGAAGCCAGAAATGAGGCTTAGAACCCAGCTACTTGGACCTGGCCCAGCCCCCGACATAACTGTTGCTTGTGGCCTGCTCACCACGAGTCTCGCTCTTCCCCCTCTAATCTGCACAGGCCCTGACAGCGAGGAATTGGTCTTTGTGTCTGCCTCACCTTGGGCACTACTCAGCGTATCCATCTCCTCATTGGCTGGCTAGACCTGGAGGAGATTCCACTGTGGTGACACTTGCTGACATCACATTGGTGGCTTCACAGAACCCAAACATTCTGTAGGGAACAGAACTTCTGATTAGCTCGGATAAATACAGGGCAGGTTTCAGATTATGGATACACATTTCCTTTCATCTGTATGCTAAAAGGCTATCACGTTAGAGCAGTGAACATGGTTCAACATTCTTTCATGTTTGTGGTTTTGTTTTCACTGGAATGACTTCTTTGTGTGTGTGTGTGTGCCTTATGTAGATGGGTTTCATTCTGTGGGAAAAACAACAGGTTTACCAGGTAGCCTCAACCATTGGTTTTCTTAAATCATGGTAATTTAAAAGCTGTTTATGGGGAGATAAATGCGAGCATGGTTATCTTATTGCTACAAATGTTATTCTCTTCTAGGCAATAAACAGTTGCAAACATTCAGAAATGCCATGACACAGCCCAGAAGGTCTTTTGATATAATCAGATTGCCTAGGAATTTAAAGATTTCCTTGAGACCCAAAGGTCAGTCATTTCTGTCCTCATTAAGTGAAAGGAGAACTGCAGCCGTGGGTCTGCCCTCCTGTGGTGTGAAGATGCACTGAGTGTGGGCTAGTAGCAAGCTCCATAGAGCATGGTCTTGTTAGGCTGGCTGGGCTTGCATGTGCCTATAATTCCAGTCCCCTAAGGTTGAAGCAGCAGGATCAAAAGTGAAAGCGCACACTGGCAATTTAGTAGCTCAGTGAGACTCTGTCTCAAAATAAAACGTGAAAAAGTGCTGCCTTGGATATAATTTCCAGCACCACAGAAATGTTATTAGAAAAAGTGTTGAGTCTGCCAAAAAATGCACACACACTTCAGTAGAAGCAAAACTTGCATAAATATTTTAATACTAAAGTTCTTGAGACACAGTGAGATTAACGCAAATCAGGAGAGGTGCCCATGGCGGTAGCCGTCGGTTGCAGGCCTTTGTCCGCACAGGGAACTGTTGCCCGGCAACCTTGCCACTGAGACTGTTGCACAGCCCTTTTCAGTTCCCCCTCTAGGGTCCCCATACAAGGGTAGCGCCATCTGTTGGAAAATCGTATTATTTTTCTTTTGGTACTGGGAATTGCACTCAGGATCTTGTGCTTGCCAGGCAGTCACTGTATTGCTGAGCCCTATTTTTGTTTTTCCCAGCCCTTTCTTTCTATCTATCTATCAGTCATCTATCTAATACTGTAATAATATAAAATTATATAATAATACAATTGCATTACAATCAGGTAACATATACTATATTATATTAATTATTATATTGCATTATATTATATTATATTATATTATATTATATTATATTATATTATATTATATTATATTATATTATATAGATTACATTTATTTGGGAGGACTCTCTGACCTGATGGGAGCATAGCCCCCTGCACCTCTCCTTCCCCATGTCCTTCACCTTGCAGGTTTCCTACCTTAGAATCCCAATGTATAAGGTTCTTTTTCATATTCATGAAAGGAGCCATCCTGTGTAAACAGAGCACCATGTCTTTGCAGATTAATTCATATATTCTGTTAGGAACTGTGATATATTTATTACCATTTACTTTCTTGTTTTTATATGTTTAGTACAGGGTCTTCAGGTTTTCACCGCACAGATCAGGCTTGTAGTAATTCTCCTGTTTTCAGCCTCTAAAGCCCTGTGATTATAGGTGTGTGCTACTATGCCCAGTCTCAGTCACTGTCTCCCAGGCCCTCAGGGTGAGGGCAAGATGGAATGCTGGGTATCAAGTCCCTGTCCCTACTTCTGTCTAAACAGGTGCTTTAATCTTTTGAGCTATCTGGCTGGCCCTTACTATTTACTTTCTTAGAAACTTGAAACATGTGCTTGTTCCACAGTCATACCAAGTGATGTCTACATCTGTATTAAACCTATCTCTTCTCTTTGATCCCCTTCGCTGGTCTCCTAGCTGGAATACCAACTAAACCCATGAAATTGCTAAGGAACAAAGGTCAGTCAAGAGATATGGGAGGATGATTTCGTCTTGGGACATTCCCAGGGTTGTTGTAGGGGGGCACTCTGGGGACACAAAATGACAACAGCTTTCTGCACATTATTGGAGGGTGCCTGTGTGGGTGGCTGGGTGAGTAATGCTGCAGATCACGAGGTACCACAGATATATGGATTGTAATGTCGCAGCCAACAAAGCACAGGTGGAGATTAAGATCAGGTGTACCCTTTGGTGGTACACAGAATGCATAGCCATATCCCTGGCCTGCTGTGCTCTTTGGCTGCTTCTACACTTGGTTTTTTCCCCTGGATCCTCCTGGGACTTCCTGAGATCCTTGATTTAGAGTCCTCCAAACCACAAAGCCATTTCTGGTAGGACTGCTATTTTTGCCATCTCAGATGTTTCTTTCTGTCTCTGTCTCTGTCTCTGTCTGTCTGTGTGTCTCTGCAAGGGCCTTGTTCTGATTTTTTTCTGAGAAAGACCAGATAATGCAGGGTAATCGGGCTTGCTAGCTTAACAGGTTTGATGATCATGGGGCACAGAGGCTTCTGGAATAGACTGGTATCTGGCACTAGGTGAGGGCACATGGACATTCATCCCTTCCTGTCTTCTGTCTCTGAGTGCTAGAGTATCCTCCACCATGCTCGTATGTTCAAATCTTCATTCCCTGGGTGGTAGTATTAGGAAGCGAGGCCTTTAGGGGATAATTAAGGCATGGGGCACAACTCGTGCAATTGAGATTTCTGCTCTTATCAGAGAAGCTCCAGAAGCCAGGCAGGTGCCACTGGTCCTAGCTCTTTCAGGGGTGGAGATAGGAAGAACAAATGAGTGCGGAGTCTGAGCGCAGCCTGGGCAAAATAGTGAAAGCCTATCTCAGATCAAACAAATGAACGGACGAACAAACAAAAAGCCTAGAGAGCTGTCATGCTTGTTCTGAGAAAATAGCTAGAAGGAACCATCTGTGAACTGGTAACGGACCATCCACAAACAGGAAGTGGGCACTTGGCACATACTGAGACTGGTGGCATCTTGAATTTAGAGTTCTCAGTTACCATAATTTGTTATAATAGCCTAGAAAGGCTGTCACATCATGGTTTCTATATCATTCTCATAATTTTGTCAGTTTACCCCCAATCCGTGTCTTTTACCCTCAATCCATAGGGTCACAGATCAGACTAATAGTGATTCTCCTGTTTTCACACTGTCAAGAACTCAGATTACAGGTGTGCACCACCATGCCGAGTCTCAATCACTGTCTCAGCATGCCCTGTTGGCCGGTCTGGCAAGGCAGGCCAGGGATCTAACCCCATCCACTGTTCTCTGCCTGAGCAGACACTTTAGTCCTCTGAGGTATCTGGCTGACTCCCCAATCCATGTCTTGATCCTTCAGCCTCCTTTAGGATTTGCACCCATTTCTCCTCTCCCTATTGTAGGTAAATCCTCAAGAGAGCTTCCAAAGCTTGCTCTCTCTGACCTCTTTCCTGCCCTCTGTTGAGCCTACATCAGTGAAGCTTGTGTCCTCACAAGTCTCACAATGCTGCCTTGGCTCAAGTATCTTACAGCCCCTCTGGTGCACACTCTAGTGTCCAATTTTCAGTTCTAATTATACCTAAATCATTTGTAGTTCATAATGTTTTCTCATCTATAATATTTTATGGTGAAAATCTGAAGATAAATAAGAAGGCTGACAGAGCAGTTGGGTGAATACTGATAGACCTCACATTTCAAATCTTTAGTTAATCATTTCATACTCCTAGGTGCTTCAAAGACCAGGATATTGTGTTACATCAAGCTAAGTTTACATTAAAACTCGGGACATTTTTTGATTGCCAGAAAATCACTTGATCCTGTACTGGGGAAGAACAGGCAGTGGGAGAAGGCTAAGTATGGGATGATGAGGAAGTCACTTTGATTGTTCAGATTTTAGAAATGTCTGAGTAATTCATGCTCTTTGGCAGTTGCCCTGTTGTTCACTTTCTACACATGCTAATTCTCTATTTTTTTTTTTAAATTCCAGATAATGTGAAGAAGGATGATACACCTAAGCTTACAAAGAACCACCATGGTTTTCTAGCACATTCTCCAGCTGTAAAATCTGACAACTGGAATAGAGGTTAATAGAATTACATCCTAATTTGTCCTGCAGTCTCTTTTTGACAGTGCCACTCAAATTAAGACCATCAGGGAAACACCTGAATTCCTAGGACCAAGGCCACTTTCTTTTCAATGCCATAGTTGACAGGTGTTGCTATAGCAGTCCTTATATCTACATAATAAGAGAGAGAGAGTGAGCAAGGGAAGAGAGCTTTGACCAAGGATGAGAAGTAGGCCACAGGGGGAGCCTGGGACATTAGGAGTTAAAATTATATTTGTTGGCACAGGCTATACAATACAGCCTCATTCTTATTAAAAGTTAAGAATGTTATTTGTATATTGTATTTCTGATTTTGTCTACTGTTCCCTCTGTGATAACAATGTGATTAGCAAACGTATTAGCTGAGTTATATAGTGGAGATAAAAATATTTTGAAATCTTGTTTTCTTTTCCTTTTTAGCAATAATTCCACATAGACCTGCTCTTGCTCAAGTGATTAGAGTTGCATGCATAGCCTTTGGCACTGCTATTGTATGTGGGATCGTAGTCTTCTATGTCATACAGTAAGTGCGTGCTAAATAGCATCTGCTGTCTTTATAATGAGATAAAACTTTGCCATGGTACCATTTAGTCTCAAAAAAGATGATTTGGACATAATGTTGATGACGATTCTTGTAATTGCTAGATTATTATTAGTCATACACTTCTGGTCTAACACCTATTAAAATGTGGATTCTACTCATATTGGGTCATGATATAATAAAAAAGAAAAGAATAAGATAAAAGAGATGAAACAATACATTTTAGCAGAATAGAAATGCTATAGGCATAAAAGGGTGATTTGTAAATTTTTCAGATAGAGACAGACACACAGGCATGCATACACACTACATAGACATGTTCATGGAGCAAATACACTTCCTGTGAGAAATCTTCAACATTCAGGTGCCAGCATCTTCCCAGTGTGGTATTCTGGAAAGAATTCAACACTGTGTGTGTGTGTGTGTGTGTATTTGGGCCAGGGTGTCACTATGCATGTAGGACTCAGTGATCCTCCTCTCTTAGTCTTCCAAGTGCTGGGATTACAGTTGCACACCACCATGCCCAGCCTCAATTGCCTTGTCAGCATATGTGATTGAACCCTGTCAGCTGCACTCTGCTTAAGCAGGCGCTTTAAGTCCCCTGAGCTTTAGAGTTTTCTTCATGAAATCTTTTCCTAAACCCATGCCTTCAAGAGTTCTGCCTATTCTCTCTTTTAGGAGATTTAGCATTTCTATTTTAATATTTAGATCTTTGACCCACTTTGAATTTGGTTTAGTGCATGGATAGACATAGGTCTTATGTTAGTCTTTGGCATGAAGGTTCCTGTACCATTTATTAAAGATGCTATTTTTCTTCCATGCATATTTGACCCTTTTGTCTAAGTTGACTGACTATGTTTTGAGTTATTTCCAAATCTTCTACTCTATTCCATTAATACTCTTGTTTGTTTCCTTGCAAGTACTATGCTCTTTTGGATGTCTTGTTCCAAATAAATTTTAGGAATTTTTTCTGTATCTCTGTCAGGTATTCTAATGGTATTTTGATTAGAGTTACATTAAATCTGTATGACAATATTAAGACTTTGGGCATTTTGACCATATTGGTTCCTCCTACTCATGAGTAGTAGGGTATTTTCTAATACCCTATCCCCTCTTTCAGAGTTCTGTAATTATCTAATGTATAGATATTTTACTTACCTAGTTAGATTGATTCCTAAGTATATAATTTTTGGGTGTCATTGAGGAAGGTATTGTTTCCTTAATTTCTTTCTGTTAGTGGGCTGTTGTGTAGAGGAATGCTATTGATTTTTGAGTGTTAACTTTGTATCCAGATATGCTACTAAATCTGGTTATATAATCTAGAAGTCTTTTTGGTGGAGTTTTTGGATTCTTCTATTTAGAATATCATATCACCTGCAAGTAATGATAATTTAACTTCTTTTCTATGTTTACTCCTTTTATCTCATTCTCTTATCTGATTGCTTTGACTAATATTTCTAATACTATACTGAATAAGAGTGGTGATAATGGACATCCTTGTCTTGTTCCTGATTTTATAGTGAAAGCTTTTAGGTTTTGACCATTTAGTATGATATTGGGTGTTGGTTTGTTATAGATGGCTTTATAAGATGAGGTTAAAGACCATGTATTTCAATTTTTTTTTTTAATCATGAATGAGTGTTGGACTTTGTCAAATGCTTTTTATGCATCTATTGACACAATTATGTGATTTTTGCCTTTGGCTCTATTGATACGATGTATCATAGTACTTATTGATTTGTTTATGTTTTACTATCCCTGCATGCCTGTGATGAATCCTACTTGCTCTTGGTGTATAAGTATGTAGTGATCCTCTTTATCTTTTTTGGTAAGTCTTGACTTGAAGTTCAATTTGTCTGCATATAGAATAGGAACTCCTGCTTTTTTTTCTGGGTTCATGTTGCATGGAGTATTGCTTTCTATCCTTTGATTTTCACTCCATGAATTTCTTTGTGAGTTGAATGTATTTCTTGCACACAGTGTATTATTAGCTCTTCCCTCTTAGTGTATCAGATACAACTAATGTGTACTGGCTTATTCTTCTCACATTCTTACCCTGTTGTTGGTTGCTTTCTGTGCCTGGTGGCTTGTTTCTGTTAATGTTCTTGGAACTGTGCACTTTATTATCTCTTTCTATATCCTTCAGGGACTTTTGGAGAGAATTCCTCGAATTGTCCTTGTCATAGAAGTATCTAATTTCTCTATTGATTTTGAAACATAGTTTTCAGATATGTAAATCTCAGTTGGAGGTTGTTTTCTTTTAAGGATTGAACTATCTCACTCCAAGCTTTCCTTGATTTGAGGATTTGTGGTGAAAAGTCTGCTGTGATTCTGATAGAGCTCTCCTTTATAGGTGATGTATGTGTTCTCTATAACTGATTTTAGTATTCTTGTGTTCATTTCTGGAATCTTGACTATTATATGCGCTGATGTCAGTTTAATTTGGTTATGGTTATTTGGAATTATGTATGCTTCACTTATTTTTATGTACTATAGAGACCATCATAGTAAGGAGAAGTGGACATCCAGAACATGGTCAGTTTAAGACCAGTCCCAGTCCCTGCATTCAGAGGCCAAGAATTTTTCATAACGCAGTCTAATGAGTTTATACTGGATTTTGGCTCTGGGTTATTTAATATGATAGTCTATATTGACTTAAATCCTGTAAGTAAAACATCTTTATATTTTATTATTGTAGAACAAAGGTAACAAATGTAAAGTTTTATGAAGTGACTCACTAAAATGCATCTCATGGACATCAGTACTCCATCAAATTTTTTTTTCTTTTCATTTTATTGAAGTACAAATGTCACTCAGACAGTTTCAAGACACCTTAACAATACAGATTCGATAAATTAATACATTGCAAACTGTTTTCATAACGTTTTAGTATTGTACAAGGTGCATACATGATATTATATTTACAGATATTATTTTAGAAGATATCTCTTATCAGTGAATTAAGAGTGTAGCTGCTTACTTATTTTTTATACCTGAATTATATCAAAAATTCAATAATTATTTTCCTAGTGGATGACCGTAGTACTAGAAGCCGACATAATATCCATCAAATTTTTGGCTGAGAGTTAACTCATAGTCATCAACCTATGCCACCCTAGTAGGTGCTGCATTGGGTTGTGTCAGAGCTTGAGATGAAATAAGTACATATGGTTCAAAGTGCACAATATTTGTTGTTTTATCTTTTTGAGAAATAGATTTTTGAAAACACTACTGGTAAATTTGGTTTCACTTAGAGCAGAAAAGTAAAATGGTAATTAATTCTGGTTTTGAGTTTCAAGCTTAGTGTTTTGGAAAGAATATTTGGTTAAAATTCAGCATGGAATGGTTGCATCCTGCCTTTATTTAGCATTTTGATATTTGGCTTATCATGGATTATTGTGCATTCATTTCACTGTTTGAAGATACTGAGTTAAAATATTTAGCTTCATTCCTGGATGTTCTGGGCAATATTTGACAATTAGCACTTGAGGACAGTGACTCATTTTTTGTGTCCCATTTTTTTTTGTTGTTGTTGTTAATCACATTGTTATTACCAAAGGTTCAAGTGGTAGAATTTTGAGGGTATGAAATAAACACTAGAGGTAGTTCTTAATGCAGAAGAAAAATCTTTCAACGCTGAAGCATAATAATGCAGCAGGCACTGGAGAACAAAACCACACCTGCATTTTGTTTGGTTGTGGTACTGGGGATCTAGCCTAAGGCTTCTTCACAAAACTACATTGAGACAGGGGCTTACTAAGTGTCTATATTATCCAGGTTGAGCTTGAACTTTTAGTACTCTTGTCTCACCTTCCAAAATGCTATTGTTATAGTTGTGCATCACCATGCCTAGTTGATTTGATTATCTTCACTAGTGATCATGACCAGGTTCTTGTGCACAGCGTCCTTCTGAAATATCCCCCCACCTTTTCCTCTGTTGCTGTCTCCAAGAACACAAATTAACTAATCCAAAAAGTGTCTTTTATTGCTTAAGTCACACTGATCTGGGAAGATAAATATGTCAGGAAAAGGTAAAGTGCTATCATCATTTCCAATATGAAGAGAAATAGGCATTCGGTGATCCATTATTGGGCTGAACCTGCAGTAACTGGAGTGAGGTATTCACCTCAGGGGCATAATTTAAAAGTGTGTGTTGAAAAACTCAGTAATCAAGTGAATGCCATTTTAATGTAGAACTTTCTAAAGTTTAGATTAAGGCTCAAAATACTTACAGTGAACATTTAAAATGTTGATATTTTGTTAATGATAGATATTTTGGCATTAAACTTTATAACATATTGCCCTGAAATACAATTTGTCTTGTTTGTGGAATTTTTTCCTCAACCTTTTAAATTTTGTGGCAAATATGAGCCCTTAATTTCTAGTACTGGCTTTGATCTATGCTTGGGACTCTTCAGAGTTTCTCACTACTCTGGTTTGAGATCTTACTATGACTAGTATGGTTTGAAAGTGTATGTGTACCTTTCTTCTTCACCTACCATCACCAATTTCTTTTTAGTCAGAAAATCTCATGATTAAAACATGATGATTAACTGTGAGAACTGTGGTTCTAAATTCACTTACATTCTTCTACAGTTGAATGGTGAAAGCAGAGGAAAGACAACAGCTCATGTTGCTTTATGAAAATATCCAGATTCCACTGTTAGGAGACGAGGAGGGCTCTGAGGAGAGTGGACCTGAGGAATCTACACACCTGGTTCCTCAAAATGAGAATGAGCTGGGCAAATTCATCATCTCAGGTAGAGGATCCAACAGATGATCCATGGCATCAGGGGCCTGAGAGGGTGCCATGGACAGAGATGGTTTGGTTGTCACAGACAAAGATAAGTGGGAGCTAACACAGTTGGAGCTGTCTTGCTCTTCAAATTCCACAGAAGAGGACCAGTGCTGTCATTTCTTAGAGCCTAATGCAGGGCAAGTCCAACCTCTAAGATAGAGTTCAGGAATCAGAATGAAATTTTCATTAAGCACACTTATTACTGATGCACTACTTGCACATTTAGAACACAGACAGGCAGATGACCCAATTGGCTCATCTGAGGCAGAGATGGGGCCCAAGCACACTGTGAGACCACAGCACCTCTTGGATCCATCACAGACCCATGAGAGAAGACAACACACTGTTGTGAGGACACGATGCTGTAAATGCTCATAAAGCCAGATTTTGTAAAAGTCCTGAGAGTTTTGGACACCTTTCTCAAAATTCTAAAGGAAAAACGTGTAGAGTGTCTGATCCAACATCCCAACATCCTCTGTTTGGACTTCCACTAATGATTCCAGATATATATAGCATGAAAGTTCTGGGCAGGCCAAGAGCAGGATACATAACTAGTGCTTACTGAACCAGAGGCCTTCATCAAAGTAGCTTTTCTTTTTTAAAATTAATTTTATTGAGAAAAATTGCAATGAGACAGCTTCAAAACAGGTTGGTAGAAGAGTTGCAACAATTAATACATTGCATATTGTTGTCTTTGTAGTAGTCATTCATAGCACAGGATGCATACAGGATAAACACTATGAGTACAAATCTTATGGAATTAAGAGAAATTAGCTCCATGCTCCACAGACCTTTTGCAGCCAGATCCCAAGCCCAGATTCTGTGGGACCTTCTACCTGATCCCTGCAACCCAGACTTGTTTCCAGCCAGAGCCCAGGCCCAGCATGTGTGTGAGACCATCTGCACAATTGCCTGAATCTCCTCCATCACACAGGCCTGGAGTGGAACCATGCAATAGAATTCCCTGCAGAGAGGCTAGGGGCCAGAACCACCCAGTTAATTCAGAAGCTGAAAATCTTGGCAGAGGAGCATAGCAGGTTCATTTTCACAGGCTGCAGGAGGAAGAAGCTGAGAAAGCATCCAGATTGAAGCCAGGCACAGTTGGATGAGTTCAAACATGGTAAATCCAGACCCAGTAAGCAAAGACAGTTTGCTAGACCCAGATCTATGAGGGCATCCTCTCTCTTTCTCTGTTGATCGAGAGAGGGGCAACAGGCAACCAAGGTGAACCACTCTGATGGGAAGACCCCATGTACATCAAGGGGAGGTGATCAGACAGAACTTAGGGGAACTAATGTAAATACAAATTCCCAATTTATTATCTGTTTAGCTACAGAGACATGAAGCTTGCTCATGTGGTCTAAAATACAAGCCCACTAGCTACAAAAGTTTGTTAGTTGCTAAATATTACTACCCATTATAAGTGTTCCTGATTTTAGTTCTATAAATACAAAACTGTAACTATCTTAACCACCTAATTTCTCTCGGGTAAGAATTTTCATAGGTACTAAGGTAATAACCGCACCAAAGCTCTACACCAAAGGTGAGAAGATAGTGCTATAAAAAATGACAAAAATAAGGAGCAAAATGCAATCTCAGGCCCAAGCCCACCTAGAACAAATGCAGGAGACACTAGTATTGAAGAAATTGGAAGTCACACACCTGAAATCTCTGTATTATGAACATGTGAATTAGAGAAACAACTTCAGGAAGATATAGAAGAAATCAGATCATAAATAATGTCTGAAGTAAAGAAATGATAAGTATTATTAAAGAATTGCTAAGTGCTTCTAAAGAAGACACTGATAAAAAGCCAAGGAGAAAAAAAAAAAAAAAGCCAAGGAGAATAGAAAAATGACAGAATTCTTGAATGAGCATATAGAAAAGAAATAGAGCACAGGAAAGACTCAAAAAGATATACAGGAAATTAAAACCTTAATGACAAGCTGGCAAAACTGGTTGAATGAAAGAGAAGATAGACTTTCAGACCCTAAAGATGTCATTGTAGCTAGTGAAAAAGTAGGAAAGCCTCTTAAAAACAACTAGCATGCAGGAAAAATAATTCAGCCTCTAAGATGAAGCAAAGATGAATACGTAAAACTATTAGGCAACAATGAGAAAGAAAGAGTCAGTACAAATGATATAAAAAGAATATGGGCAGAAGTCATAGCAAAAAACTTCCCAAATATGGGGAAACAATCTGATATTCAGGTAACTGAAGCACATAGAACTTCAAATAACATCAGCCTAATTAAAAACACACCCAGACATATAATAATCAAGATGTTAGAAATCCAGCACAAGAACAATATACTGAAAGCCACTAGGGAAAAGAAACAGATCACACTTAAAGGAAAACCCATTAGCATAATGGCAGAGTTCTCTTCACAAACCATGAGGGGAAGAAGAGCATGGAGCAGAGTACAACACAGGAGACATTACAATTCCTTACTTGAAATTATGCCGTGATAAAATCAGCATGGTATTGGCAAAAAAAAAAAAAAATAGACATGAGGATCAATGGAATAGATTAGAAGATGCAGATGCGGTTTCAAACACATTTACCCACCTCATCTTCAACAAAGGGGCCAAACATAGTTACTGGAAGGAAAATAGCCTTTTAACAAATGGTGCTGGAAAAACTGGCTTTCTACATGCCAAATAGTAATAGTTGACCCAGGTTTATCATCATGCACTAAGCTAAAGTCAAAATGAATTAAAGATCTAAACATTAAAACGGAAACACTGAATCTCCTGGAAGAGAAAGTAGGATGAACTGTTGAAGACATAGGGGTAGGCAAAAAGTTCATCAACAAACATGTATTTGCATTGGAAACACTTGAAAGAATTAACAACTGGGACCATCTCATATTGAGAAGTTTATGCACGTCAAAAGAAATTATCAACAATTTGAAAAGACAACATACAAATTTCAAAAAAATCTTAACTAATAAGCACTCAGACAAAGGTCTGATCTCTAGAATTTCTAAAGAACTAAGATCCATTATGGCCATGAAGTTTAAAGACCCAATCCAGAAATGGACATCCAAGATGAATACCCATTTCTCAGAGGGTGAAATTAAAGAAGTGAATAAATATACGAAAAATGCTCCACATCACTAGCTATCCTTGAAATGCAAGTTAAAACAACACTGAGATACCATTTCACTTCAGAAATAATGGCTATCATAAGGAAATAAACCTCCTACTTTCTCTTCCAGGAGATTGAGTGTTTCTGTTTTAACGTTTAGATCTTCAATCCATTTTGACTTTAACTTAGTGCATGGTGATAGAGCTGGGTCAATTTTTAGTTTTCGGCATGTAGAAAGCCATGTTTTCCAGCACCATTTGTTAAAGAGGCTATCTTTCTCCCAGTGGACTTGTGTAGCCCCTTTGTTGAAGATAAGATGGCTGAGTGTTTTCATAGATGCGTCTGCATATTCTAATCTATTCCACTGATCCTCAGGTCTATTTTGATGCCAATACCATGTTGATTTTATCACAGTGGCTTTGTAGTATAATTTCAAATCAGGAATTGTGATGCCTCCTGCTTTTTCTTGATTGGCCAAGATTGCCTTTGCTATTCTAGGTCGTTTG